>CAHIKZ030000261.1:615000-662500 GCA_903632075.3 Acanthosepion pharaonis | reverse complement strand
TTTCTTGTGATGTGTTAAATACACGTATTCTATTTTTACAAGTGTATTCAGTTTTTATGTCATGAACTAAGTATATAGTTCAATAATATAGTGTAATGTCTTAGTAGTAGTTTTTTTATAGGAATTTTTTTATGTACTGCGGATCGATAGTTTTTAATAAACATAAAACATTAGGCAGCATATGATTTACATACAAAGAAATAATCACACATAGAATCAATCAGAAGTATTAATGCGATTATTGGCGACATCCATCGCTAGAAAACATAATATATGCATTAAAATCCTGTTCATCCATAGTGCGAATTTGATCCTCGTCGATAAACTTGTTGTCTGTAGTTTTCAGTTTATTTGATGTTATTTAAAGTGGAATATTCTTCTAACTGATGGAATACAGAGGGAATGTCAGTTGTTTGCTAAAATGTAATTGGTATGGCTGTGATGCTTAGACCTGCCAGAATGAAAGAATATAGTTCATCTGAGCACTTTCTGTGGAAGTAGCAATAGAACAGTGAGAGGCTTGACATATCCTGCCTATGGGAGAGAGGTTGGTAAATGGAGAATAATTTCTAACCCACATGAGCTCAGGGATGCTTTTGGGCTCTATCAAGGCTGGAGAGTGAGGTCTAGGCAGCTCCTGCCCAAATATGAAAACAGTACTCCATTCTTGGCCTGATCTGGCTCATGTAAAAGAAAAGGATAGCAGGAGGAGTACTTACTAGAGCAATACAGGGTACTAACTGTTTTACTGGCATACTTAGCAATGGATCATATATACGAGTTCCACCCTGAGGAGACATCTATTTAACCTGATTGGTGGCAGTTTGAGGTTCAATCAGTGATGATGGAATGCATGCCTACACTTCTAAGATATCATAATAAAACTAAGGTAAACTAAACTAAGATCAAGGAAATCTTTCAGGAACCTAGTACTGTAGATAATGGTATTTATGTCTTTTACTTATGTCCCATTTACCTGATGATCACCTCAACAATCCTATTATCTGTATTTGAATCATGACAATTTTATTGAGTACATTATATAATATATTAATATCTGAAGGCTTGTATGTCACTTCTAAACAAATTACTCAGTAGCAAGCCTTGTTACATGAACACAGAAATCTGACAGCAGTAAGAATGCATCTCTGGGTTTTGGAGTAAATTGCATTGTAAATGGCAGTCAAGCATTGTGGCCTGATACTAAAAGCTTTTTTGCTGGAGAAAAGATAACTCATCTGTTTACACTTACAGACCTGCTATTTGATTTTAGGCCTATAAGGGTGACATAGGTTTGAAGAGCTGTGATTAAAGGTAATGGTCAACAAGCACTAATGCACTTAGTATCCTTCAAACTGTGAATAAGTACAAGGGTCAAGTTTTTACAATCATGTTAAAAGAAAAGTTTTTGTCTAGAGCCATCATAAAGTTTTGGGAATTTAAACCGTGTGTACAAAATAAAAGTAGTATTGACTTTTTCCAATATCCTTTATAGTTTTTGTGAGTCAATGTCCAAACAACAGTGAAGAGATGACTTTGAAGCAGATTTTAAAACGAGATGTGAGAAGAAATATTTTTTTCTTGCCAACTTTACCAAAGCATCTTGTTCATCTTTTGTTTTTTGACAATGGTGTTCATCCTGTAGAGCTACTTAAGAGAAGGGGTTACAGAGTAAGAGGCACAGATTATGGGGATATGTGAGGAAGATAACAGTTGAACCCTAGACTTGAGCAGGTTAAGATTGTAGTGATCAGGCAAGCATTGTCCTGAGGGTTAGTCCCACGGAGCAGTGGTTTGTGGGAAGAAGCTGCTTGAGCAGAACTTATATCTCACCAATTGAATACGAAGTGAATGAGGGTGGTTCGATACAATGTGTGTGACATGACAAGTTTTAGCTGAGAAGGTTAGAACTGGTGGAACTGGTTTTCTGAACAATTTCCTTGAATGAGTGTGAATGTATATATCCTCCAAATTAAATAGATATATATAAGTGGACACTGAGGTCAACACCAAGCAGTGGCAGTCTCTTTCATGCTTGAATACAATCTTCAGGCCATCTTGAAAATTGCATTTAAACATGAAACTTTCACCACTGGGTGTGTTCACCTATATGTTTGCTTTTATACTGACATTCACTCTATTCCTGATATTAAGCACTTTTACCCATAAATATAACATTCCTTAAAACTATATTTTGATGATATACATTGTAACACTAGATACAATGGGTTACTTCCTGGACAAAAATGAATTTGGACATGCCTCGCATGTAAAAATGATGCCAGCATGAATATTCTTGGGGTTCAAACTCTTTTTCTGTAGGTGCTTAATAATAATACAATACCAAATTTTATCCATTTTCAAGAGAAGTCACTATGAGTTACTTTCAAATTTTTTATTAAAACAGCCAGATGTCAGTTTACCTTGAAAGAAACAATGCAGTTATTAATAAGAAGGGTTGCAATTAATGCATGCAAGATTTCACAGCTCTAGCATCATAGTCAGCCTATAAATGATTCAGCCCACCTTCATATACATTATATATATATATATATATAAAGACTATGCAACTGTTTTTTTTTTTTAAATGTTACAATGAGAGATCTTAGTTTCTAAATTCTAGTTATTTGCGACATTATCTTAAACTGATCCTCAAAGTGACTAAATATGTTCTTAAAATAAAGGAAAGTAGAAAGAGGTAAAACAAATGTCTGACTAAAATGGGTTATTTTAAGTTGTCTTTTAAAATAAAATCCAGAAGTAGATAAGGACTTTCAGTTTCCGATTATGATGTTTTAAAACAAAAGGTAGAGCACAACTTGACTACCAGTAATCAAAAACATTAAGAGCTGGGATCATTGAAGGGCATTCTATGTAGAAGTGCCACTTTATGGAACAAACTCCTGCATTAGTGCATCCCTGCACACTTTAATGTTGACCTCTTCAAGTCAAGGGTCAATCATTACATATGCTCTCTATCCTCATAATATTAACTTCTAACCACTTTCTGTTCCATTCATATCACTCAACTGATTCATCATTAACATTTTAACAGTAACACTACCTTGAGTGGCTCTTGAGTTAAGCAAAAAGATAGCTTTAAAAACAAATAAAGTTGATTAAAAAACAAAATGGACTTTTGACACAGAATAATATCTTTCAAGTAGCTAAAAATTTCTAATTTCTATTAATTTCTTTTCTCATGATAAGCTTCAGAATTTCCCAATTCTAAAAATATTTTCCTACTGTTGAAATTATTCTTTCATGTTGATCCTTATGATTTTTCTTTTCAAAATTACTAAGATTTTTGGAGCATGTCCACATAATAGCACATGGATAAGATTTATTCCCTACCCGACAAAGGTAGAATATAGAACATAGATATTTTTAATGTGGGTGCATATCCACCAATTACACAAGATCACATTTTATGCTGAGTGATCCAGAAATTGCCGTCTTCTCTCTGCTGTTCAATGTAAATATCAGAGTAAATATCTGATCCTATTCTTGTTAGTTCAATAGGTATGTACTTTCTGGGAAGCAGGTCACTGGTCTCCAGAGTCTCATTTAATTTTATGCTCCTAAGGGTAGAACTCTTATTTATGCATATATGCAAGTGTACAGAGGTGTATATTCATATGAATGTGCTGTGCTGTAAGTAAGGTCTCCTACTGTGTGGTATCATTAATAGTGGAGATAAAAAATTCATGTATTTGGTAATATATAAAGTCCTGTTCAAAAATGCTTGGCATCGATTTGAAAGAAGAGATCAATGATGGAATTGTTAGCTGAAGAATGTTGCATACAAATTGAAATTCACAAGTGGCTTAAAGCAATGAAAGCTTTGAACAAACAATTCCTGAAAAGAGAATTTGATTTCACACACCCACAAAATGCAAAGGTTGTATTACAGTCAATGAATGGCACAAATGAGAAGATTCCAATTTGGAAGCATCATATTTTTGATTCCTCTCTAAAATGACATCTTGAAGGGTCACTGTTTTCCATCTGATGTTGAGGTTAAAGTTGATGGGATCAAAAATAAATTAGAAAATTTCTTCATGGATAGAATGAAAAAGTTGATAGAATATTTGGAAAGATGTGTCATACTAAATGGTAACTATTTTGTATAATTTATAATTTTTAAAAAGAAATAAATTTACTATCAGTTTCATTATCCTATCTGGTGTAAAACTTGTTTTATAGGATTTCAAAGTGAAACAAATTTACTTCATTTCAATGCCAATTTTATTATTTTGTCTGAACTTTAAACTTGGTTTATTTATTGGGTTGGAAACCTTACTTCCCAATTAACTCTTCTAATTTTGAAGGGAGATAAAACAAGTTCATTTTGATATGAGTCTTGTTATTTATTCTATCTAGTCTAAAACTAAGATTAGAAACCTTACTTGTTAATCAATCCTTGTAATTTTGAAGAGAAATATATTGCCTTGATATTAGTTTCATTATTTCTTCTTCTTTTATGTGCCATGCCTCTTCAGCACATAGATGATTATCGTTCTCCACAACTTCCTATCCTTTGTAGCTCATAGCAATGTTTGTCTTTTTGATATCTCTCCTAATTCATGTTCTGCCAACCATTTATGCAAGCTGGTTAAGTAGGTTCTTTTTTTAATTCCTCTGTCCCTATTGCCTTCAACACATCCTGTGAGTGTTAAATTTTCCAAGCCCCTTTTTCTTATTTTGATGCCAGGTTCATTATTTTCTCTGATCTAAAAGATGGATTTAAATGATTCTAGACCTTAATTATCACTCACCCCTTGTAGATATTCAGTTATTAGAGAGTGTTGAGTGTTTAAACTTTTCTATCTCTAGCTGTGTAATTCTTCATATTTGTGTCATGTACCTCCAGAAAGTTAGCCATAATGCATCTTCAAAATTTCTCATATTTTGTATTTCTTAGCAGTTTTAGTCCCGCTGTTAGGTTACTTTGTTTCCCTCTTTCCTTCAATATGTCTTGATAGTGTTAGATTCTCCAAGCCAGCTTTATTCATTATGTATCCTAAAAAATTTTAAAGGTCTCATTCTGATACTAAGCAAAATTGCTTTTTCCATTCTTATTTATTTTATACCTTCTTCATTGGTGACATCTTTGGTCCATGATATTCTTAGTATTATTTTGTAGAACCACTACTGTTGCCTCAAATCTCCTCTTTATTTGTGAGAAAAACTGTCCTGCATTTCCTGCCTTATAGGAGGATTGATATTATACATTACTCATGATTAGAGTTTGCAATTATCAAAATTTGTAAACTTCCAGTACCACTAAAAATTGAGGTGAATTGAGTTTTTATATACCTATAAAAGAATACTTTACATTAAATAACTGTAAGTGAAATTGTGATTAGTTGTAATTGTGTGGTATTTACTTATCGAGTGTGAGGCTGCTCTGTTTAGATAAAAATTTGGATACCAGTAATCGCTTCAGTCCTAAAATCAATAGAAAATGACAGTCATGTGCCGTAAATCAGATAATAAATGGTAAATACGAGCAGTTCAGATCAAGCACTTTTATTCGATGTGTGATGTGGTACTGTTGCAATTGCATAAAATCAAATTGTTGGGAAAAATTAATTTTCTTCCTTGCTCTCACTTATATACAGCCCACAGTACTCATCTGGACAACTAATATGCCACAGTCTGCTTCAGATTCTATATGATGTTAAATAGATAGGTTGCACCCATGACTATTATCAAAATTTGGGTGACAAAAAGTGTGGCTTATTCTTGAGTATATATGGAATGTTACAGAAAATATGATTTGGGCCATAATATTTCCATTTTCTGTTGGACAGTTTTCTGGTATTTTCAATCAAAAATGACTTCTCAACAACACATCCATAAGAGATTGTACTGTTGAAGAAGATTAATGTATGGATTGGCTGAAACATGATAAAAAAGAAAAAGAAAATAACAAAAAGCATTAGCCTTCATTTTATTATATATTTGACACAGCATGCAAGATTCTATTTTCAATTTATATCCTTTTCCACCAGTTTATTTTGTTGAAAAGTTCATATTTTTCAGTTTTGTCTCTGAAACATAAACAAAGCAATTTCTAAAGAAATAATGGATTTATTTTTAATCCAATATTTTTTATTACTTCAAATTATACTTAGATGCCCCATTTTTATTTGTTAAACAGCGTGTACTAATTTCAGTGATTATATGAGAACTGATGTTTCAGTTTTACATGACCATAAGCCGATTACACCACCTCACAAATCCAGGTTACAACACCTGGCATTCCCAAGTGGTCACCCCTCTAAGTACTGAGCAGGCTTTACATTTCTTAACTATGGTGATCATATGAGAATCAAAATTTCAATGTGATATGTACATAAGTCCATTACACCACTCGCACATACAAGTTACAACACCTGGTATTCACAAGTGGTCACCCCTCTAAGTACTGACCAGGCTTTACATTGTTTAACTATGGTGATCATATGAGAATCAGAATTTCAATGTGATATGTACATAAGTCCATTACACCACTCACACATCCAAGTTAAAATACCTGGTATTCACAAGTTTAAAGTATTTACTTATCAGTAATTAGAAGGGTGACTACTATAAGGCTTTACATTGCTTAACTTTGATGATTGTATGAGAACCAGTCTTTCAACAAGATATGGCTGCAAGTGGAAGGTAATCAGATACTTCAATTTTGCATAGATAAGATTGGGGAGATGTTTGTGAGACACTTATGTAATCAAATATGGTTGATCAACAATAAAATAAAAAAATTAGGAATTATTATTTTCAAATATTTTCCTTTAATTAAAACACAATGTGAGAATATGACAAGGCTAATAATATGTCAAACAGATTCTTACTGACAAGGAATATAAAGTATTTATTCTTTTGTTGAACCATATTTCTCTTGCTTCAAAAGAGGTTTCGATCAACAGAAATCTGGTCCTGCAGAAGATTGTTGAGAACACCATAGACCAAAGAGGTGATCAAATAAAGTTTTAGAGAAAATGGAAACAAAAAGGACACCAAACATCAAAACGAGATAATTGAAATTTCAAATGTACATAATAAGAGGGCTTGGTAAATTCAATACCCATAAGACATACTGAAGGCAAAAGGAACAGAGAAAATCAATGCATTGAGTAAATGAATGGTGGCACAAGGTTTAGAAGTGATAACAAAAAGACAAAATTTATTAAGAATTACAAGGACAGAAAATGGTGGAGAGCCATGATCACCAACATCCTGAAGGGACATGCCACATTGAAAAAGATGCTAGAGTTGTTGGCTCTATTTTTGGTTTAATCTAACACTTTACTACAAGAGTTAGATTAATATCAAACACTTATCACACACTTCCTAACAACACTAATAAATATGTTATTTCATATATGGCAACAGAATAATGCAAACTTAATGTTTGGTTTGTTTTGTTTTTGTGATATATCAATTTCAATCAACATATTTTTGTAAAGAGGGGTTTTACCGTGAGTCAAATATATTTTTGGTAATATTTTTTTTTCAAGAATGTATTGTTGGTATTTTACTATAAAAATCTATTTTTATACTTTCATAGTGTTTTGACCCCAGTTTGGAGGTTAACTATTTAGCCATAGCTGGGACCCTAACAGGTGCTATCCATCCAGGTCAGGGTGGACCTGGAAACAGCAGCAATTAAGTAGTAGTTCCACCCTCTTCAAAATCTCCTGACCAAAGACCTTGCTGCCAGATGTAGTTTATCGTCATACTCAGGAAAATCAAATATGTTGTAAAAATGGCTGGCTCATTCTATTACTCTAGGAAGTTTCTGACGTCTTCTGCCACGTTTTATCTTTACAAGAGTTAAATTAGACAAAAAATATAGTATTGCTTCCATATTTGGACTGTAGCTGCTCAATCCTCACTTTCCAGCCTTGACTGAGTTAAAACCATTTGTGTGGTCTTGTGGGTGATGATTTATTTTCCACCCTGCAGTCTCTTTCCCAGATACACAACATTGCAAGTTAGTTGCTAATCTATCACTATTTCCATGGCAAATGGTCAAATGAGTTCTATTTTCCACCAATTCAGACTTTCACAGTTAGGACAAACCATGCCACTTCCATAGATTCATTTCAAATCATTCGTGTTCAAAATCTAAAAAGAAAGTTGCTTTTTCCTAAACACTTCAATCTTGATCTCTTCGAGGCAAAGACCAATTGTCATCTTTGCTTCTTTTCTTCATAATTTCTTACCACCTTCTCTCAAATCCATATCATGTAGTCCATTCTGTGTTATAATTGTTTTTGTTACTGTAAAACTTTGAGTGGCTCTCGAGCCTTGTAACGTGTGCACATTAGTATAAAAACAAAACTGAGAGGAAAGTGAATGTGGTTCTTTCTTAAAAAAAAAAAAATCACACCCAGTCTTACAGATGCAAAAATTCTAAATGGCATATCTACATATTTAGAAATCTGATATGGTCATATTTTTGACACTAGCTCTTAGATCTTGCAAATAGTTGAACAGCTGGAATCATTCAAGCAGAAACTTATGGACATTTACTGTGTACATATATACACAGTTCCACTGACCTGTGTTAACCTCATAAGGAAATAATAATGATTACATAAAAAATCTAAAATAAATATTGTCTGTGACTTTTAATCAAATTTGCATTCATGAAAATTTGCTGATGAAATATACATCATTTCCACATAAAAGTAAGATACAATTTATATTTAACACAAATGAGATATGTAAAAAAAATTAGAAAAAAAATACTATGTGTGTGCCTGTGAGTTTTTTTTTTTTTTGTTTTTTTTAAAATCAAAGGAAATATAATAAAATAAAAAGAAAGAAAAAACTGTTTGGCTAGGTTGGTTCAATTAATGATGTCTCAACTTTTGGGTTATTTAATGTAAGTCATATCTGAAAAAAATCACAATGAATAAATAGGAAGTTTGACATAGATCCAGTTTACACTAGTATCAGAAATGCCTGTAATCATTGCAAGAGAGTTTTAGAATTTACACTATTTACATTCAGACAATTGTCTGCATCATTGTTGTTGTTATCACAATGTTTCAACCATTGTGCTCTCTGGCCTTCAACAGGGGTATATCAATCTGGGTAACAGTGAACTGAACCCTTTATTTAATCTATGAGGGTAGACACATCTCGATCCATGGCCCATATCTAGGGATATCTTATCTAGTTCTTATTTTTAGTACTGCTCAGTTATTGCTCTCCTTGTTTCAACTGAGTTCAACTACATACTGACTGACCAACAAATTTGAAAACAAATGATAGTAAGTCTTCAGTAGCATGACAAACAGCAACATTAATCAGCATGTGATTCTACAGAAGGATGCTGTGAATGCTAGAATACCAAAGACCGAAAATGTGAACAATGACAAAGTTTTAGACAAAATGGAAGCAAAAAAGACTCTTATACTTAACATCAGGAAGAGATGATTGAAATTTTTAGGGCACATAATGAGGAAAGAGGATTTGGAAAATTTGAAATTGACAGGACATAGTGAAGGCAAGAGTGATAAAAGAAAACAATGCAAATGGATGGTGGAACAAGGTTTAGGAGAGATAACAAAAAGAGAAAATTTATTAAGAGCTACACAGGACAAGAAATTGTGGAGAGTCTTGATCGGCATATCCTGAAGAGACTTGGTACGTAAAAGAAGAAATTGTTTGATACTGGGTAGGAACTTGTAAAAGTAATTTTGGCTATCATTGGTCATTTTCAAGGAAGAAGATAGAAATTGAGATATAGCCAGTTTAAAATGAATGTGGCTTCACATGCTATGGTCATGAAATAAATTTTAGCATCACTTGATTGAAATGACCTTAGCTTTTGTCCTGATTCAAACATAGTGTGTCAATTGATAGAAATACACATTGAAAGTTCCATTAAAACTATAAATTATATGATTTTTGCATGAGTTTCAAAATCCATGTGTTTTTCACTGCAAGACATTCAAATTTCCTGTACAAATTTATGGTCCAGTGTTGATGCAAGAAAAACAAGATTTTTAACCAAAATTTCTGACATTCTAAAAAAGATTTCAAAAAATAATTTTTATCATGTGTCTTATTTTTTAGCAGATTTTTGGAGGTATAAGTGAACATGAAGAGGCAACAGTCTGTTTTATGCCTGAACATAAGCTTCAGGACATCTTTACATATATGCCCTATCCCTGATATTGAGCACTTTTCCTCATAAATATAGAAAACCATAAAATTAATACAATTGTACTCTGTACCAACTGCAAAAAATGATTGAAAATATAAGAGGCTCTTAACATCAAACAATAGCAACTGCTATCAATAAAATGTTTTAATCTCAGAGCACAAAGGTTCCAATGCTTTTGAACTGTAAGATAGTGCCAGTATAATATATTCCAAGCATGTCAATCTACATTCAGTATAAATGTTCCACTGGTTATCTTTTGGCTTTTACCTTCTTTCCTTAAAAATGATCGATGATGATCAAAAGTACTCAGAACATTACATACAATATTTCGGGAAAGTGCCTTTACAAGTTTTCACCTGAAATCAAATGACTTATTCAAAATCAAGGGAAACTCACCAAAATGCTGAACAGAAAGATCAATATAAAAAGACTTGAAAATGAAATCATATGTAAAACCTGTGAGGCACCTTTTTACTCCAGAATAGAAAGTTAGAAGGTTAAAGATGGTGAAGATCATCAAGGAATTCCAGTAAGATATATATTTAATCATTTCTAAGATATAACAGTTCAGAGCTTAATCTAACAATAGGACAATTTTGCTGTTACAGCCAGTGTGTGTGTGTGTGTGTGCATATATATATATATATATATAATGCAAATGCAATGATATTCGTTTTAAAGACTGGTAACATGTAACTGCATGGATAGGTGGTTGACATTGAAACCAGTTCACTCACTAGTTTTTCTGTTGTTAAGGAGGGTTGCTATCATCCTACAAGATGAAAAACAAGACCTGTCAAAGGGCAGAAGAAGCCATTAGCTTACATGTGTGTGTGTGTGTGTGTGTGTGTATTTGATTGAATAAATTACAAACATTATGTCTGCTTATTTTTATGATAATACTTTCATATTCACAAATATTTTTCCATATATTACAACTGAATAAGAATTACAACTGAGCATCAGGAAGAGCAGTCAGCCTTGTAAAACCTTGCTTCAAATAATTATCACAGGCAGCTCCCATCTAGCTTATTTTTACTGGAGAAAGGCAATGAAAATACAAGAAAGGTATTGTCTAAGATCAGGAATTAATGCATGCATTAATAACTAAATAACATTATATAATTAATTCTTTAAGAAAGAAAAAAAAAACAAAGAAAAAACATCTACTTTAAAACTTTCAAAATATATCATGAATTTGTTTTTGTTCAAGAACCAATTATAAAAGCAAATATCTGCCTTGAAGTAGAGAAAAATACATCCTTAATTTTTGAAATTATCTGAATAGTGTCTTGAGAATTTTTCTTAAAATATCAAATTCTATATTACATATCCATTCAGGAAGTAGGCGATCATGGTTCTCCCTTTCTTGCCTGTTTGCTATTTCTGTTAATTCCTGTTCTGTTATCAATTAAACAAGCTCAGTATGAAGGTTATTTGTTGCTTTTTTCTCTCTTGTATTCAATATGTCCTATGAGTGTCAAATTCTCGAAGCTCTCTGTCCTCATTATATGCTCTAGAAAGTTCCATTTTCTCTTTCTGATTCTTAGTATGTGTGCTTTTGGTTACAATTCCCAAAACAGAACATTTGATACAAAATCTAAAATTAAATTCAAATAGATGATTTGCACTGTTGAAACAACAGTGCAAATCAAGTATATGAACTACGTTAAGATGGGGGGAAAAAAGCCTGAAGTAAAAATTTAATTTGTTAACTTGTAAATAAAAAAAATTAATAAAAAAGGTAAAGAAAATTTAACCCATCCTTAAAGAAGTGTTTGCAGGCATTTTTAGCATCACGACATTGCTTATCACTAGAATTCAGAAAGTTTTCAAGAACAAGCCAAACAGCTTGAGGGGTAAGTTCATCCTGACCTCCGGGTTTTACAAAATAAAGTGTTTACATTCTTTGCAGAGAAAATATGGCAAAAAGATTCAAGATTGCAAACTTTGCCTCAAAATGTTCAACTGTATAACATATTAAGCTGAGTTAGGACAGACATATCAAATTTTTTCGTTCTAACTTTTCAAGATTGAGACATGGACAGCAGAATGATAATCCCTTCAGAAAAAAGGGGGCAATCATGACTCTCCACAATTTCCTATCCATTGTAGCTCTTAATAAAGTTTGACTTTTGACTATCTATACCCATCCACTGTTCTGCTAATAATTTGCATAAGCTCATTAGCTTGGTTATGCCCTACTTTCCTCCATCACAATTAATTTCAATATGTCCTGTAAGTGCCAATTTTCTAAGCTCTCTTTCCTCATTATGTGACCTACAAAAATTATATCTTTCTGATTCCACACATATGTCCTTTTTGTTTCCATTTTCTTTAAAACTTTGTTATTGCTCACATGTTCAGAGCATGGTATTCTCAGCATCCTTCATTAGAACCACATTTCTGTTGCCACAAGACTTTTCTTCATCTGTGATGAGATCATCCAGCATTCACTACCATATAGGAGGACTGTTAAATAAAGCATCCAGTTTGAAATTACTTGAATGTTATTAAGATCAATAGATATCTGAAGAAGGTCAGAAAACACAACAGTCAAAATATTGTGATAACAACAACAAAGATGAAGATATCAGTCTGACTGTAAATCATGTACAATAATTTTTCATTAAAGGAATTCATACAGAAAAAGTGTGTTTATCCCAAATATTATGTACATGAGGAAGTAAAAGTTTTACTCACATTTTCCAACCTCTCTATAAAAATAAAGAGAAATTGTGCATTTGGTGTAGTCTTTTACAGTTTTATTATTGGTGTTGATAACAAAATACAATAAGGGAGAAGTAAAGATATTTTGCTGAAGAATAGATATTGCAATTACCTTAAAACAATAAGAATGAAGAAAATTGATAATTGCTAGAAAGGTTTGTTTTCTTGTCTTTTTTTTTTCTAGAAACATCAAGGAGTTCTCAATAATGTACCTTGGAAAACATTCAGTTCATTTTGAAGGAACATCAAATGAATATGGATAGAATTTAATTAAACACAATTATTGCCATTTATTTTCATGAAACAAATTCATGAAAAAAAATGCTGCCAAAAACAATTTTCAATTTCCGAAAACTTGGCAAAATTGATTGAAAGCAAAATCATAAAAATTTCAAGTACTGTTCAAAATTCATCATACAGTAAAAAGATTTATAAAAAAAAGAGATCCTTTTTTATAACATTTTGAACTTTTTAATCCCTACAGAAATTATTGTCTATAGCAATTGCAAGAGAGAATAATCACCCTTTTTTCTTTGGAAATTGAAACTGGTTATAATATATAAAGACTGATCAAAAATATTGGAACAGGTGCTATAAAAAGAAAACTATAACACATATCAATTCAACAGTTAATCTTCTTTGAAGTAGTCCTCTTCTAAAGTTACATACTTTATCCAGCTTTATTTCCATTTAATGAGGATAGGGGATGCACATGCATCCCCGAACAACCCTCATAAACCCAACCTTCTCCCAGTAGCTCTTTTAGTCATCAAGTACATAAGCGAGCTTGTCTTGGTGCCTTTAGGTTTCAAACCAGTATGATGTTTCTGACCCAAGGAGGTTACTTTGACTTCTGAGTAGATGCAACATGTCCACTTGGAGCATCACACACGAATCTTCTTTCCTTGGTTGATTGTCCCTTCATTAAGTATGCTAGAGAGAAACACTTTCTGGGTTTTGGCATTATCTGCTTGATAGTCAAGGATCAGAACCTTTGAGTAACTCTGAAGTTAGGTTATCCTATCAGAAGGTGTATAATATTAGGGCTATTGTACTGCCATTTTCTGGACCATACAGTAGTCTCCAGTCAGGCCTCTTGATGCCATGATGAAGGGTACAACTAAGGTTGTATCTCTGGACAATTCTCGCCAAATTATTTATACATGCAACTTCAACAGGTGTGTTTGTCTCTATGCCTAGTAATCATCCACCAACTAATGCACACATGAATCCAATCAAAATGCAAATGAACAAAACTAGCAAAAACCAACCTTAAAGATCATCTCCTACACCAACATGAGGGGTCTATGTTTCAACTTTGCGGAAGTGGAGAACCATCTTCAGTCTAAACCAGACCTCCTGTTACTTTCTGAAACTGGTATCAATTCTTCAAGTGCACTAAGGGAGCTCACAGTTGTGGGCTAGTTGCCTCATAGCTAAACATGACCATCTAAATTGTCATGGCCACAGGCTTTGAGCTTACATCAAGGATGAGTTTCCCTGTGCCAGGGATGAAAAAATGAGGAACCCGATGTCCCATATATGTGCTTCTGCTTGGTACTTATCTATAGCACATTTGTTTTTGCTCTCTATCCCCCTCAAGACAATTGGACAGTAATCTTTGACTGAATATCTGAGAAAATTGTTAATATCCTCACTCAATTTTCCTTGGTCAGCTTTCATATCTGTGGTGACTTCAATATCCATCATAAAGAATGGCTAATCCACTCCAACAAAACCAATGTTGAAGGCAGATATTGCAGAGACTTCTCCATCACCTATTACCCTAACCCAGATGACCTTAGTATCTATCCAGGTCCTGGACACAACAGAACATCAAGTGAACCTCCTCAAACTCTTCCTAACTTTCTGCTCTGATAAAAGCTTATCAAAAGTTTTTACCTCCATTATGCATGTCAAACCATTCCCTAATCGATGTCTAGATTGATGCCAAAACTAAGGTGTCCCTTGATGTACCGTTCCATAGAACGATTTTTCATTATGTGAAAGCATACTGTGACAGCTTTCAACCCTACATGATAGAAACTCTCCTCTCAACCTTCTTCAAGCATGCTGCCTCCAAAATTGCTGTCCTTGTCACTGATTGGATTCTTTGTGGAATGGAGAGTTTTATACACCCCCCAAAATTGCAGCAAAAACCAGTCAACCCTGGTTCACCTCTGATTCCACTGCATCCCTAACTCACTGAAATCACTACTTCAATACCTATAACAAGGAGCAATGTAGTTCAGCCCTCAATCCATTCAGATCTGCCCACAATCACTGCAAAAAAGTTCTAGAAAATGCCAAATGCAGCAATGCATGAGCAGTCTAAACCAAGGTTGAAAAGAAACATTGAATCCCAACCAAATCCTGAACAAAAGTAAAGTGGCTGTGCCCAGAGTTATAAATGAACCCAAGGTCATATCTTCCTTGACAGATAAGATGAACCTCTTTGTTTCTAACTCAATGTTAGGCAACAAAGACCATCCCATACCCAAGTTCCCATGTCTCACTGAGCACAAGCTCAGTAATATTACCATTACAGCACAAGAAGTCTCTAGACTTATCAAAGGTCTTAAAGAAGCCATTGACCCAGACAAAATTCCAGTGGTTGTCATTAAGAATATCAACCAAGAATTAACCCCAGTCCTAGTTATTCCAACACTGCTGGAGAAAAAAATCCTTTCCAAGCCTGTGGAAGGTGTCAAGTGTATGCCCAATTTTCAAAAAAAAGGTGTGCAATCTTCTCCTTCCCAGTACATACCCATCAGTCTCCTCAGTATCATCTGTAAGCCATAATAAAGCACCTAGAAAAGAACAACCTCTTTGGTGATGAACAATATGGGTTTCCAGCGGCTTGATTATTTTTTATACTTTCATAGTATTTTGACCCCAGTTTGTGGGGTTAACTATTTGCCTCTAGTTGGGACCCTAACAGATTCAGCTTCTTTTATACTCAGTAACCCTTTGTATTTTACTGGTATTATTGCTTTGCTTGGGGGTGAAATTATTTTATTTTTAAAAATCAATAAATAGCAAAAGAAATTCTCTCATTGTAGATTTTTTCTCCTCCAAACAATGTATAACTGTATTGTTTTTTAGTTTTCTTGAAAGTACAGTGCATACCTAATGTGAAAAATAAAGAAAATAATATTCTTCTTGGGTTTTCATATTTTTCTACCATTCCTTGAGTAGAGTGAGTGGCCATGGTTAGATGTAAATAAATGATAAAGTGCCCAACAAAAAGAACTGACAAAGAAAAGAACAGTACAAAAAATAACAAAGCAAGGAAACAATGTATGCAAAGCAAATTAACAGTAATATGGCAAAATGTTCACAAACTAAGAATTGTTGTTGACACACAGGAGTAAATTTGAATAAACAAATGTAGTGTTCTGATTTGAAGACAAAACAGGGACTGAGTCATATGAAACCGAGGATGGGCCTATTTTATTGGCTAGGAAGAAATCCCAGCATGCATTTGTGTGATTCTGCCTATAAACTGAGGAGGAGAAGTGTTTAGCAGCCATTCCCATTACAGAATTGGAACCAGCACCTTGAAATATATAATTAGAACATTTTTATATTTCATTTTATACCAGGATATAACAAACAAATTCTTTCTACAAAACTGACAACATTCACTTCTTGAGAATGTAAAATAAATTTTACAATGCTTTTATTTTCAAGAAATGTCAAACTGAATAATATTGCTTTAAGAAGTTTTTCACTTTCATAAGTATTTTGGGAGGTGTCTGAAATTGAACATTACAATAAATTCAATACATAATTCAAGATGCTATTCTTGAAAATATTATGCAATGAAAGCACATTCCTCTTGCTAGAAACATATTTTTCAAAAGCCACAAATGAGTGTGGTGACTCATTAGCTAATGTACTTGATGTTTCAATATCGTTTACCAGTTGGTTTAAATTCAACATTATAAACAGACACAGATGACAGTGTATCAATAAATCCAGAGCCTATGAGAGTATTTTTTCCTGTGTATGTACCCTGTCCCTTCAGGATACAAGTGATCATAGCACTCTTCAACTTTTTATATCCCTCCCAGCCACTGTTTTGCCGTCCATTTATGCAAGCTCATCAGTTACTTAATGTTTCCCTTTGCCCCTCATGCATTCAATATGTCTGATGGGTTTCAAATTCTCCAAGCCCTCTTTCCTCATTATGTGTTCTAATTCTAAAAGTACTATAGTAACAAGCTCTTTAATAATTAGAAGACTATGTATATTTTCAAGGAAAAGTAAATAGACACTGATAATCATTAACTTAGCCAAATTATTTTTCTCTTTTGTTGTTCTGGCTTGATAAAAAAAACAAAACAAACAACAAAAAACCTCCAAGATTTTAAACCTCAAATTTATATAATCAAGTTTTAACTTATTTTCAAACTCAAAAGAAAGTTATTTTACTAGGTAATGGCACTATGTAACCCAGTACTATATGCCACAAGGTCAGGTCATCAGCAACTAAAATGGTTTTCCCAACAAGTTTTTCTGCTTAGGAAGGTAGCTAGACACCAAGCAGGATTAAAAAGATCTGTCAAACAGTGGATGAAACTTCTTGTAGAGTTAACAGCCATCTAGCACAATGGAATAGATTGGGCTCCATAACTATGAATTCAGTCAGTACAGTGATGACATAGCATTGATGGGTTGAAAGCTTAGACCAGAGTAAAAGGTTCCCCCACATGGAATCAATGGCCATGGATCCATGATACCTGCAACCCTTTAAGTTGGAGAATATCAGCCATAAGGTTTCACTTTCTTGTAAAATCCACACTACCCATAGTCACAAGTGGGATAAACATGTCAGGTCTCAAAGTGAAGGAGCTTTGGGATTACTCCACCTTGTTTTCCAGGATACCTACTACATGACATATTCAAGACTATAAAAAGAAGGAACATAAACCCTCTTTTTCTCTTTTTGCCACAGAATATATTACTGACAAAATTGGGATTATCTTCACTGGAAGAGATTTCCTTCAATTGGAAAACTGATTAATTTATTTCAAACAAACCACATACAATTCCATAAATGTTTCTCTTCCATTTTTTTTTTGTTCTCTGTACACATGTAAATATAATTTTCGCTCTCTTCTTTTGTGAGCTATGTTGTTTTTTCATGAAAATATATGTATAAACATCATCGATGTATTGAATTTGTTTATTTTAAAAGTTCCTCACCCTCTCAATCACAATACTTAAACACTCATATAGCCAAGCTGAACAAGTTATTCCTTAATTATGAAATGGCTGAATCATTAGATATAGATATCTATGTATCTGGAAAGGAATTTGGCGCTCAAAATACCTGCAAAAATATACAAGAATAGAGTATGAGCTAAAGACAAAATTATGATCTTTGGATATTTTCCTAAAATTCGTAGCAGTAATGATCGTAACTACAGAATCATTGAAATTTGGAATAACTTTATTAAAAATAGGTGAGATTAGATTTAGAAGTGTGGAGAGAGAAAGGTTAGAAGGCATAGCAAATGTTTGACGGGAAGAAAATAAAGAAAAATAAATTGAGAGAAACAGAAAATATGACAGAATTAACAGAAAGGCAAAAAATGTAAGCAAGAAATAGAGTGAACAGTGGAGGCAGATGAGAAAAACAGAAAAACCTAGTTTTTTTATGAGATAAAAAAAAAAACAACATAATATCTATCCAAGTTCAATCCACAATAAGAAAGACAAATTATTCTGAATGTATGAGGAATAAAAAGCAAAATTATAATGTCTAGGAGAACCCCACCCTGTAAAAAGACTATAAACGTAAGAATCAAATTCTTCTTTTAAAGTTAATTGAAAGACATTTAGAGAATGCTTAAAGAAAGTAAATAATTCTTTGTGCAAAAAAAGTGAAGGTTGCTTCTTTTATTCTTTTTAAATGTCAAAGCAATTCAGATAAATGATTGTATTTGTAGATCAATAGTGAAAAAGTCAAGAAACACAGAAACAAGTGCAAAAGTAATTATAAAAAAATACTTTTCTCTATATTCTATCTTTTCTTAAAGAAAATGAATTTATTTAAAAAAAATTACTGTTTTCTTTTAAAACTGTTTAAATGCTAGAACAGAAAGAAAATGCCACAAAATATAATCCAAGATCAATGATAAGACCAGTAAAGCGTTTCTAATGGTCACCTGAAGATGTGTGGGTGGAATAACTGCTGTTGGAGTGTAAAGTGGAATTGGTGAGCAGGGCTCAAATTCCAGCCTAGTCTGTTCTATTCCCTTTCAGATTAATGCCCTTAATATTGAAAGCAAGGATGAATGCAAGACTTATAAATATTTAAGATAGATTCCGAAGAGAAAACTTTTCTAGCATGATACAGTGAACCAACTTTCCTAGCAGTAGACTTAGCAATTGATTCAATATAATATAACCACTTCATGTCAGTAGGGAACGTTAGCCTGAGAAGAAAGAGTCAGTCTCCTGGAGGTTAATATCAGCCATGTTGATGGAAGGCATAATGTGGTCTCTATAAGAATTTGCTTGCTTTGTAAACTACAGCAATACCACTTAGCATATTAAAGCCATGATGTTGTACTCTGGGAGTCAAAAGGTTCAACCAATAAGGAAAAATGGAGGTGTTTAGCAAATATATTAAGTAGAAAATTTCTGATAAAAAAGCAAGAACCACATGAAAGAAAGACAAAGAAAAAATGAATAATCTAAAATAGCTGAACCTTTTGGAAACTCAGTTTTAACAATGAAGATTATTCATGCTATCATACCAAGGTTTGTTTTATAGCCTTCATCTGTATCTTTTAATTATCTCCCTTATCCTTTTCAATCTTCACTGCAGATACATAACAATTGCACAAATATTGTGGTTAAGCAGGCAGTATAAAAAGCCAGAAATGTATAATGGAGGGCCTTTTTTTGCATTTTCTCCTGCACCCAATTCATGTGCCCTTTTAATGGTCAAGACTCTAATAATCACTTCCATGTTTTCAACACCCGCTAGTTGCTGAAGGGTTGGTGATATATCAGTTTGTAACCCGTTAACAAATGCCAGTAATAACTCATTCAAGATCCCTCCTGACAAGTTCTGCTAATCCAACCAACCACCTAATGTTGGTGTAAATATTGACTGATTTAGCTGAAGAAGCTTGTCTCGGTTCTTCCCCTTCAGTGTCTTTATCCTTGTCAAGATCTCCTTGTATTTGCTGACAACCTGAGATTTTGTATTTGCCTTAGTGGGCATAAATAGATTACAAAGCAATGGCTATGTTGGCCACCTGATGATTATGCAGTTCATTCCACAGGAAACTAGAAATTATTGCTGGCTATAATAGGTACCAGGTATAACAGGAAATAATATTATTTATGTTGTTGTTAAACATAGATTATAGTTAAGTTTATTTTTTTTGCTCTTAGTGGCTAAATTATATATATATATATATATATATATATATATATATATATTAAAGTAGTTATTTGTGAGGTCTATGAGCACAAAAGAGACCTCACAAATAACAATTTAACTAATGCACTAGTCACATATAGAAATAAATTCAACCACAATTTTGGTTTTATAAATACTACACTTATAAAAAAGAAAATAATTCACTCAGAAGGAAAATTCTTGAGAGTGCCGCCATTGAATATAATCCAAATCTTAATCTATGCCCATGTTTTTTCGCAATATCACCTTTCCTATCAGAATCACTACTCTCCCAAGCCAACATACACAACTATATCAAGAAATCAAAAAAGAAATGGTTGAATCCGCCAACACAGCAAGACAAACAATACTTCTACATATGAAAATATTCTCTTCAAACATAAAGTAATTGACATAAATTTTCAGTTGACCATATGAATATACAATAGTATTTCTGTTGTGGCCCGTTTATGGGCCAGAAAGAAAGACATGGAAGACGAAGGTAGGTTGAAAAAGCATATTGAAGATATATACAAAACAATAGTGTTAGTAATAAGTAGATTGGCACTGTGTCTACTTCTCCACTTCACTTCTCACTCTCCGACTCTCACAGTTTGTATTTATTAGAGGAGGAAGAGTTCATTCTCCTGTAGGAGGGTTTACCACAACACCCCCCTCCTAAAATCTTAACTCTGCAGGAGTCTAAAGAAATTATTTTTTTTCTTTCACATGTAACTGCTTTGTTTTACATTATCGAAAAAAAAAAAAAACAAGCGTTTCCTTTTTACATCTGGCTAGGAATTTAAAACTTGACTGACTTGTTTTGCCAAGTTCAACGTAGAACAAGCTTGCAAACTTTTGTTTGTGGTCTCTTTTCTTTTTTTGGGTACGGGTTTTTGCTGCCTTTGCTGCTGTTTTCTCCAGAAACTGAAACCTTTTGCACAAAACTCTTACTCCCTTTCACTGGTCCAGGTTTTTTTTAAGTCTAACACAACGTTTTTCTGATCAGAGTTTGCTGAAACTGATGCAACTTTCTTGCTCTGTTTAGGGATGATCCCACAGAGGGTGGGAATATAAAGAAGAGACAGTCCGTCCCCTCAAGGTAAGGCTTCAAGAATACCAGAAAGCTGTAACACGAGGGGAAGTAGAAAAATCAGGCGTGACTGACCACATATGGAGAGAGAAGGGAGATCACCACCCTCTGTGGGATCATGCTGAGATCATAGACAAGGCTCACCATTGGAAAATTCATAAACTTAAGGAATCAGCACATATGCTAGGCCACAAAAATCTCCTGACCCGACCAAGCATAGAAATAAATACAATATGGGAACCAGTAATAAGAAGTGCTAGAGAAAAGCGATAACAACAAAGTTGCAATATGAGCTCTGGTAAAAACATGCAATGATAACAGCAAAATTGCAATATGAGCACTGGTAAAAATGGTTGTTGAAGACATTAGGTTTATAATACTCAGAAATTCATACCTCAAGGACACATGGCTGAGTGGATAAAGGCGTTGGTTAGATCCAGTGACAGGACCCAAAGAGTGTGAGTTCAATACCCGGTTAAGGCAGTGGAGAACTTTCAGAGGGAAATTAGCAGGAGATAACTGATAACTGACATCCATCAAACATGGCACGTGGAACTAGAACAGTCTACCCCAGTGAGCGAAATAAAGGGTTCAGTTGGAAATTCCAACCACCTGAAGAAGGTCAGAGCGTACAACAGCCGAAACATTGTGATAAATATGGCAACAAAGATGAGGACAATAGTCCGAATAATGTAAATAATGTACATAATACCTCATCTCAGAAATATAGACAGACAGTTGACATATTCACAATTATCTTTGTTAGTTCAATATAAAACAATGACAATTTGATAAATAACTTCAATTTATTGAGATATCAAAAAAAAAAGGTTCAAACTACTATTTTTTTCACTTAACAAGGCATGAGGACTTAACTGCTAAATATCAATCCTCCTATATGGCAGTAAATGTGGGAGAATTTCTTTGCAGATTAAGAGGAGATTTGGATATATGGTTATACAGAAGGATGTGGGGTATGCCATAGATGAAATATATGTGCAATAAGGAAGTTTTAAAGAAAATGGAAACAAAAGAGGATATACTTCGAATCAGAAAAATACAGTTAAAATTTTTGGGACACATAAATAAGGAAAAAAGGCTTGGAGACTGATACTCACAGGATAAACTGAAGGCAAAGGAGCAAAGGAAATACTCAGCAATCTGCTTAATGAGTTTGCATAAACGGATGGCAAAATATGGACTGAAAGGAATAGTAAGGGGACAAACTTTATTGAAAATTACAAACGATAGTGATTTGTTGAGAGCCATAATCACCTATGTCCTGAAGAAGAAGCATAGAACTAAAATATGACCACAGAAATGATATAAAACACATTGTGATTTTATATATATATATTGGCTATGCAGCCTCATCTCCCCTTCTTAGTAATGAGAGAATCTATTGAGAATCAACAATTACAACTAATGATAAAGTAGAACAATTATAATATATTCAATAATAAAAGTTCTATGATGGATAAAAGTAGAACATACTGTAAGATTTTTTTTTTACTTATTAAATCAAGAACATTCACCTTTCATCTTCATGGAAGCACTGTATGGCTTCTCTTTGGCATATCCAAATTAGTAGCCGTATAAATATTTTGTACTTTCAGAACATTACTAATTAAAACCTATGAATGGTTTATTTCTGGGGTATAAAAACATGTAGAAAGTAACTCTTCAGATAAATGGAATCTTTGTAAAAATAGGTAAATACTAATTTTAAGAGTAGCAAGCAGATCAGAGAATATAAATTCTTTTTATTCTAATAGGAAATCAAAATTTACTTGTGCTCCTTCATGTACATCATTTTGTAATGATGAGGTATATTGCAGCCTTAATGAGTGAATCATGTTTCTTATCATTTACCACTCGGTAATGCTGAAGGGTGTTTATCCCAGTGATTCTAATTTATATATATATATATAAATATCAGATCATTACAAAAGTTAGTTCCCGATTTGTATTCTTAATATAAAATGACCAACTTGACACTGGTATTTGTTTTGTTGCTGATTTCTGGTATGTTCTTGCATGGTTCAGTTGTAAGTCAAACTTTGTTGAATGTTAATGTTTTGTCCACAAATGAATGCCTTAAAGATGGAGGATGAAAAATTGCACTTTCGGCATTTAATCATGAAAGATACTTTTCTGCTTTCCATAAGCATGGCTGATGCTAACTTCCAGGAGAGTGAGGTTACACCTTCTCAGGCTAAAATTTGCGGCTGACATGAAGTGGAAAGACTATATTGAAACCATTGCTAGGTCTGCTGCCAAGACAGTTGGTTCACTGTGTTGTTCTAGACAGTCTTTCTCTCCAGAATCTAGCTTACATATCTATAAGTTTACCATTCACTCATGCCTTGAATATTGTTATCACATTTAGTCTGGTGCTTCTTTTTGTATTTGTAGATTCTTGATAAAATCCAAAGAAGTATTAGCAATATTATTGGTCCTGATCTGGCAACTTAGCTTCAGTCACTTTCCCACTGCCATAAAATTGCTTCTCTCTGCCTTTTCTATAAATAATTTCATGATAATTGTTCTGATGAGCTCTTTGTTATGGTACCCAGACTTTATGAATTTAAGTGCAGTACCAGATTAGCAACAAGGTCTCATGAGTTTACAGTTGTATTGGCTAGATGTAACTGTAAGTTCTATGCTAATAGTTTATTTTCTTGTACTTCTTGTTTGTGGATCTCTCTTCCAGCTTCTTGCTTTCTAGACAAGTTTTATCTTCAAAAATTTAAGTGCAATGTCAATCATTATTGACAGTCTTCCTGATTACTCTTTTATTGTTCTTGCTCCTCAATAATGCTTCCGTTTTCTAATTCTGTCCCACCCCCAGTAATCCCTTGTGCCTTAGTAGCTTTATTGCTTTACCTGGAGTGAATTAAAAAAAAAATATTATGCACTGAATTTTGGAAAAGAGCAAATGTCAGAATTGTGACAAAAAACATTCAGAAGGTTTATTTGGATTTATTCTTCAGCTCTTTGGATGGTCAAAAAGTGGTTTGGCAGATTTCATCAGGGTGATTTTAATCTAAACAATCAACCAACCTCCAGACAATATTGTGACATCAATGAAGACTATTTGTCATCATGGAAAATAAACCAGGAATTTGATATTTGAACTGCCTTTCACCATACATGGATTCAAAAAAAAATGGACGATTTTGGCAAATCGTAAAGGTTTCATTTTTTCCACCCTGACAACACAAGACTGATATTGTAGACCTTGCAGAAGCTTAAAGACTTGAAATGGGAAATTGTCCAGCATCTACCGTATTCTTCTGGCTTGATTCCTTTGGATTTTCATTTTTTCTGCTTTCTACAGAACAATTTAATTGACAAAGAATTTGTACAGGCAGTCAAAAACTACCTCACAACCTTCTTACAATAAAAAACAAAATTTCTAAAAAATGGCATTAGCATCATTTTAGAATGATTGGAGACACTTGTTTAAAAACTGCTATATCCCGTGCTAATAGGAATATATACTTGAAAAACAAGGTGAATAAAATAAGTAAAGGTTTATTGTAAAAACCAATACAATAAGAATAACGGTAACAGTTATGCACAAAGTTGTTGCAAGTCAATCCAGTAGTGAGTGCTACTAGTGGAAGGTCAGTAGTTCTCGTTTGAGTCATACTCAAAAGATCCCAGCTAGTCTCTGTAGTTCATTGACTTACAGATATATATAGGTAGTTACTACCTATAGTGTAGTCACCCATGGGAGTCCAGGTTATTCCATTACATCAAAAACAATGGAGACTATGTACTTGTCTAATAATTTTTTTTTAAGCATGTAGAATTTTGTTATTTACTTTCTAAACTGGGCACAAACTTTTGTAATGATCTTATAATATATATATATATATATATATATATATATTTCATGGGAAGTGTGATGTAGGCTGTCCTTGGTTACGTGTCAAGGACAAACTTAAATATAATTTAAATGCTGCAAACATCCCTGTAGAGGAGTTCAAACTCACTGTTGAAAACCGAGCAAACTAGAGAAACACTTGCCACTGAGGTATAACTAACTTTCAAAAGAATCATCTCAACCATCTGAGAGAATTAAGAACCAACATTAAATCTCAGGCCAATACATCAGTCCACCTTTCAGCATGTCCCTTGTGTGGATTTGTTTACAAATCCCATGTAGGATTGTTGTCTAATACGAGACAAACATAAAACACTCATATGTCAAAAATGACAGAAGGGGACATCATATATTATATATTTAACATGAAAGTTTATAACTGCATTTATATTATGAACAGGACATTACTTATAAATTGATTTAAAAAAAGAAAAAAGAAAAGAAAAATCAATATTTTTCAATTCTCACAAATGTTACAGCTTGAGAAAATGTCTAATGAATGCTAATCCATAACAATTATTCTTTGAAAATTTTAAATGTTTTTTTTTTTAACAAGTGGTCAAGTATTTAAGTCGTACTGTTGTTTCATTTCTGAGTTCAAGTAATTTAAAACCTTTTAGTTAGTTTGGTTTATTTTGTTTTACGGCATATCAACCTCAATGGGTTATTTAATGCTGATAAAATTTTTATTGCTGGTAAAGTTTTTCTTCAAAAATCTATTTCTGGGACTAGTTTTCCTTGAAAAAAATCTATAGCTGTTAATATTTTTTTCAAAGAAAGTATAACTGTTTGTATTGCTGATATTTTTTTTTTTTTGAAACTATTGCTCATAATAATTTTTCCTTCAAAAATTATTGCTGGTAATAATTTTTTTATTACAAAGTATTTATGCTATTAAAACATATTCTTACATAAGTTTGGGTGTTACCTATTTCCCATAGCTGGGACCTTAACAGGTGCTACCACTTCAGGTCAGGGTGGACCTGGGAACATCAGCAATTAAGAGGTGGTTCCACGCTCCTCAAAACCTCCTGATCAGAGGCCTTGCTGTTGGACGTAGTTTATTGTCATACCCAGGATGACCTTTTAGTTAGTAAATACAATGTTGCTGTATATTTAAAGTAAATAATTTGTTGATATAATTATCTCAATATAATCCTTTTTCCAGTGATTCTAACTTCTTATATGGACACTAATGGGTTAAAGGCTAGATTTTGTGGAACATGTTTTAAATATAAATGAAAGAGTTAGCAAATGTTCAAAGTTATTCTGTGCTAGAAATTTGGGGAAAGCTTAGTTTATAATGTGTATGCTATGTTTTTAGGAAGTAACATTTGACAACTACATTAAACATAGATTTATGGCACGTCATAACTTGCAGCTTATTTATTCTGATTGTATCACTGTTTTCCTAACAATATTTCCCCCATCATTAGATTGAACACATAAATATTAGTCATGTATGCATAGTGCTAATTATTATCCTCTGGGCAATAATGTGATAATATCCATTTATCACATGTAAAGTATACTAAATCATATGAAATCAAATGATCCTAAACTATGAGCTTGAAAAACTCCTTCTATATGAGTCTGATATAAAAATTTATCCATAATGTGTGTGTGTGTGTGTGTGTGTGTGTATATAAATATATATATATATATTGAATATTCAAGATATGAAAAAAATATGTCTTCCAGCACGATTCGAACCTGCATCCCCTCTGGGTAATTGTTATTGGATCTGACGTGCCTATCAGCTTAGCCATGTAGGACTTCTGGTCAAACAAAGCCCGAATAGTGCCTTGCTTGACAGGAAGTCCTAAATGGCTGAGTGGTTAAGCATGTCAGATCCACTGATGATTTCACATAGGGGATGTAGGTTCAAATCCTACCAGAGGACGCATATTTTTCTGACAAGATTTCTTGAATATTCAAGGTCATTAAGTGTATCTGGATAAAAATATAAACTGTTTAATTAAAAATCATACCTTCTACTCAAATATATATGAATATCCTTCAAAACTAACATTTAAACAAAAGAATTTAAAAAAAAACTATGCTGAATTTAATCTATTTCCTAAAAAAATTATATATATATATATATATATATATATATATGTGTGTGTGTGTGTGGGTGTAAAAATTTAGATATAAATAAAATATATTCGTAAAAAGACAGTATGACTAAAGACAAAGGAAAACTATTCTCTACTAATGTGTTTCATCCTCTGTTGCAAATGCAAAGATTTTATTTTGCAACACGTATTTATAAACAGAAGTAAAAATATTGTTAGTTTTTCAAAAGTTTTAAATTTAAGAATGTTCATAGATATTTTTATGGCTAGCTATGAAAGTCATTAATATCAGTGATAATCATTCATTCCAAATCTATGGATCTTATATATTTAAGCTAGCATTGTTCTGCTATAGGTTACAGCAGTAAAACCTTAAATGGGAACATGACAAATCATGCTCAGTTCAAGAAAGAAGATCTTGAAAATTAAAAGATAGCAGGTGCATTCTCAAATTTAAGAAGAAGGGAAATTAATAGAATTTTCAAAAATAACTATTTTTAATACCTCAAGAGGGAATATTGAATACACTCTGGAATTCTTTGAAACAGGCTCTAAGAATGGAATATATATATTTTTTAACTAATTAGATACCTTCAGTTACATATAATTTTTAGCAGTGCTGATGATATTGTATTGGAAATATTTTTAAAATATACAATAAGGAATGAAAACTAATACTGAGTAGGAAAAAAGTACATTTTTTTTTTGCTTTGGTGCACATGATAACAGTGACGATAAGAAATTAGAACCACATTGTTTAAATTTTCCTTTGGTGTGCAAATAAAAGAAAAAAGAATAAAAGAAAGAAGGAAAAAGAAACAGTTATTCTTCAAATATGGAAGAATTATTAGCCCAAGTGGTAATTATACAACAGTGACAACAGCACTTGTTGAAACACCAGAAACAACAAAGTTTAATTGAAATAATACAGAAGAAAACCTAAAATTCCACAAGTTCTTTCACTCCTGATGCAGTGACAAATGCTATATCTAAATTCACATACAATTCAGATGATAGAATTACCTTTTGTGCTTATTTTAGAAGATATGAGTAAATTTTCAGGGAAGAATGATGTGATGAGGAAGACAAGAAAAAAAGTAAGGCTTTTGTTGAGAAAGTTGGCACCAGTAAAAAATTAAAAATTACTGTAATTTTGTATTACTGAAAAAAAAAAAAAAACAGTAAAGTTTGTTATTCAATACTGTTCTCTTTGATAAAATCCCTCTGAGGACAAAATACATGCATTAGCTAAGAATAGATTTTCCTCTTTTCTTTTTATTGACACACACACATTATATATATATATATATATATATATATATATATATATATAATACCAATTTGTAATTGGAAGGAATAATCCCAAGGAGTACATTAATCTAAAGAGAGTCCAATGTAAGTTACAGAGCAATATAATGATAAATCAAGAAAAACCTTAAAATCCAGATATATCTATCTGATAGTCATTTGATTTGTATAGATATCAATCACGTTTGACAGTTGCCTGTAATCATACAAGTTAATTTTCCCAAATATGCAATCATAAATGAAGGAAAGAAATACAAAAGAAATAAAGTATCTGTTAAAAAGGTTAGTTAACACCATCAGAGTAAAAGATGCTGATACTTAAATAAGACTTAATGAGCTTAATTTAAAGTGAACATTCATGTTTTAATGACAGTAAACATCAAATCTAAAAACCATTTAAGACACAATCTGCTTTCATTCAACAAAAAACACACTTGGAAAAAACAAAAGGTAATAGAAAAGCAAACACAAAGATATTCACTCCTTAGAAAAAGAGAAGTTTCTAATTTTAGCAAAAAGGAAAGTGGGGAAGGTGATAGAAGCCATATTGGAAATTGTTAGTAATACAGAATAGCTACGTCAGTGGCTGTCAGTCTTTTTTTGGTTATTTGGGAGCCACAGTATAAAATTCACGAAACCTATTCAACCATCATTGAAGTAGTTTACTCCTTGGTAGATGTGTGCAGGGAAGGTCATTACAAATATTGATAAAATAATCATTTAATAAAAGATAACGAAAAATAGAAAAAGTGAAATGGTTCTAATACTGAGTCACATTACAAAGTGCTTATACAGTTTTAAATTTTCATAATTTTAGTTCTATACATGATAAAAGCAACCTGTTAAACAGGTAATTGGAAGAATTTATTCTATTCCTAAACATTTGCCTATCATCTGGTTCACACTCCTCTTCAGTCTTTTGAACAGGAGTAGAGGTTTATCCATTGCTTCCCATTTTGGATTAGGTTTCTGGTTATTTTCATTTTCTTTCTCTTCCAGTAGCCCCTTGTGTCCTGGTGGCATTATTGCCTTGCTTGGAGTGAAATCATTAAAAAAAAAAAAAAAAAAAAAAAAAAAATCAAGCCTTATTTTCAAAATTATTAAAATAGTTTCACTGCTGCAGTGTTATAGCATTTGTGCTGGTTCATTGGGGGGGGGGGAATAAGAATTTGCCATTTACTGGAAATAGATGACTATCAAGACACTGATAGTGATCTCTCATAGGTGCAGTCATTTTGGTTTTGGTAGGATACTGAGGAGTACAAAGTAAACTGAATGACACCCCCAACATGCAGTATAATAAGAATACATCACAAAAGGGTTTTTATGCTACTATATGTCTATATTAGTTTGGAAATAGCACTAAGCACTAGTTAATTTATAACACAAACACAAGGGATCAACATTTCATGGTGTCTGGAAAATAAAATTTTTTTATTACATCAGACATTATTTTTAGTAGATACCTGTATTTGAGTAGATGATCTGTTTATTTGAAAAAAGCATTTATTTCATCTACTGGTCTGCATACTTGAGAAAACTTAATAAAGGAAATATGCCCTCAGGGAGTATTCAAACCTGCATCCCCCTTTGCAGGAGAAACCACCATTAAATCCATTAATTTGTTACACATTGCTTTGTTTACATTTTAGATCTGTAATCGAGCCGATATGTATTTTGAGAAAAATTTGAACAAGTGAATATGCTTTAAAGGCAAATGTAGAAGCTTGCTTGATTATGAAACTCTTTGTGATCGAGCAGTTAAAGCATGCCAGATCATACTTGGGTTCCTCCTGCAAAGGGTGACACAGGTTCAAATTGCTGAAAAAGTTATTCCTAAAAGCAGTTATAAAGTACTGAAAACCACAAGAGATATCTTCACCAAATACATCCACAACTACCTCCGTACATGCACAGAAAGAATCAAGCACCACAAAAAGCTCACTAATGTCATGGCTGCATCAATTGACAAAATACTATGCAATGAAAACTCCCTTTCTTACTTTAAAGCCGAATGCTTGAAACAAATGATATCATATATATGTATGTGTCAACAGAAGACAATATAAGTTTTTTAAAAATGTACAAGTACATTTTGAATATATATATATATATATATATATATATATGTAGAAATTTTGAAAAACAAACAAAAATCCATAAATGTAGTTAAAATTTTAACATTTATGGATTTTTGTTTGTTTTTTCAAAATTTCTACATTCTGTCGATTTTATCCATTTACACTTGCTTATATATATATATATACACAACAACAAGCAATATAAGTTTAATAAAGACATGTAAGTATATCTTGAAAACATATATCAATCTCAATAGTAGGCAATCTTTTTGTAAAGGCATATAAATATGTACCCAAACAGCAGAAATGCTAGCTCTGAAAGTGTTAATCTTCAAAACATTCCTTATTATTCATTATCATATATTGAAACTGTGATGCAATTCTGGTGTTCAACAAATATGTTTTTGCAGTTGATTTTCTGTAAGAAGAAATTACTTAATTTTTTCTCTGCAGTTTGTTAAAGAGCAAAGTCTTGTTGAATAAAGTCTTTAAAATGTCCTCTTAAAAATAAATCCAGTCAGTACATGTTGGGGTTTAAATCTAATTGATTTGATAAAGAAATATGCATGTACAAACTAATTTTTACAGCAGAGTGACAAGTTGAAGCATTGTACTGTCTAAGTACCGATGACTCTTTAAAAAAGTCAGGGATCAATATAACACTGTATTTATACTATGAACAAGACACCCTTCTGAAATGAGAAAACAAATCAATATTTTTCAATTCTGACAAATGTCAATGGCAAAAGAAGGTCAAAGGAATGCTAATCTACAAAAATTATTCCCGACAAATTCTTTTTTTTTCTTTTTACAAGCAGAGTAATTAAGTAATGCCTTAAACTTTATTATATGTATGTAGGTGTCATGTATAAAGACAACCAACCTTCTCTACCCTAATTGTTGAACATTGACTTATCCATCTGCTATGAGTATATCATCTGCTCATAGGAACAGTTATTGCAAAGTGGGTTGCAAGACATAGTATTTGAGTTGTATGCATTGCTACACTCAACTACAGTACTCTCTCTTACTGTATTATTAATCCATGTCTCTTTTGTGATTAAACCTGTTCTTCACTCAACCTTTTTGTTAGGGGAAGCTAATTTCTTCCCCCTATAAAGGACGTTAAGTAAAAATACAATTGAGTTACTTCCCTTGTTTTGAAGAGTATTGCGTCACTTCTGAATTGAACATGGCAACAAGCTGAAACACACATGTAGTTCATTGTTTCAATCCATATAATTCTTGCTGTTCTCAGCAAATGAATAAAGGTTGTTTATTTGTGTGTTATAATAGATTCGTTTTTGTTCATCCCAACAGCCTGGGATATATAACACTTTTGTTCTGGTGTTTCCTGGCAGTATGGCTAACCAGAACTATGAGCATTATACAAACTTTATAAAAGTATGTATTTATAAAAGAAAAACATTGTATGTCAATCACTATCTACTGTCTTCTTTCTCTTCATTACTAATGTTTCTGTTCCTAATTCCTCCACACCCTGTAACCCCTTGTGCGCTAGTAGGTTTACAAGGATGTACTGCCTTGCTTAGGGTGACACCAATTTAAATAAAGGCTGGCTTCTGTTTGGGGTTTGTAATTTGGAGCAGTGGGTCGTTGAACTTTGACTGAAATGATGAGTCAATCTTTATTTGGTAAATAACATAAAAAATAAATATTTTAATACTGAACTCAAATTATTATTTACACTGTTTACATTTGTATTATTGCCCTCATATTTATTGTTATTATCATTTTAATAAATTAAATGAATCATAATTCTCATTGCTTTTTGGCAGACTGATTTTGAGCCTGTCCAGAACTCAAGTTAGAAAATTTTTTAAACTGTACAGACATTATAATTATATATATATATATATATATATATATATATAAATTTTCTTTCTTACAAATGCAAATTTAAAAATTTTCACCTGCAAGCTTTGAATCTGAGCACTGAGAACTATATGCAAAAGAGTGAACCTCCTTTGTTGTTTCTGTGAACATTATCATATAACATTTATAATATGAATCCTTTTTTTTTTTCAAAGCATGATGTAAAGTATTATGGGATTGATGCTTTTCTTAAAACTTGATTGGAAGAAAAGAAAGCTGTTCTAAGTTGAGCAAAATTTAAAAAGAAAAATAAACACAGGAAGTTCTAGATCTTTACTTACTGAGAAATTTCTTGTGGACAATTTTGAATTATTTTTTTTTCTTCTGCTGAATTAGGTTAAATAGATTACATACACATGTACAAACACATGCATATCACAATTTTATTTAAAGAAAGGCTGAGAGCAACTTCACCTCACGGGGTGAGTGCGTATGCAGACACATATAGTTATATGGATCTCCATAACAGTGTATTTAAAAAAAAAAAGGAAGAAGAAGAAGCGAGTGAGAGAGAGAGAGAGAGACTGTTTCTTTCTCACTCCCTTATACCTCTCAAACTTTTTCAGCTGCAGATGTACTACGCACACATACATACATATATACATACATACCTACCTGCATGCATACATACATACATACATACATACATACATACATACATATATATATATATATATATATATATATATCAAATATGGACAGCTAATTTTCTAATTTATTCTGAACAATGTTTATCAATGTTAGTATATATTTCAAAACCTACATTTGTTCCCTTACCTCACATCTTGCAAAACTGACATGTTTGCATACACATAGGTGCTGAGAAATACTTGGCTTTGCATGGCTCACTTCCTAAAATCTGATTAAATATCAGAATTTCTTTCTGGAAAGGCTTATTGGTTGGGCCAAGAACTTCTCAGCACTGGTATTTACCCTCCCCACCATGGTGTCAGGATATGACACATGGTCTTTTTAATTGTGTGGGTGGGGAACATGGTCTCAGTACCTGTTTTTATTCATGTGCACACAAACACAGTAAAAATTATATTCATTTCTACAGACACACATCTATAATCAAATTTTGATATACACATGCATACACTTCAAACACCAAACATTATATATATATATATATATATATATATATATATATATATACACACACACACACACACACACACACATATATCTCTAAAACCAAAGTTCTATACACACACAACTCTAAAACAAAATTTTTATACCCATGCATACATAAACACATACACATTTATATAAATTTTAAACAAAATTTCTATGCACACATGTATCTCTAAAATCAATGTCAGTACACCCCACACATATTTCTAAAACAAAATTTTTCCATATACACACACACCTCTCTCAAAGCACACATGAAGTGGTGTTGAAAATTTCTCAGCTTGGCTACCTTCCCTCAATCAAGCTAAATATCAGAAATTTTTGGGGAAAAGTTTTCTTGGTTAGGCTGAGAAATTTTCAGCATCACCACATATATGTACAAGTACACTGAAAAGATTCATTTGTACAAATACACCTTACTAAAAGAGGTATTTATATATACACACACACACACATCTCTTGAAACATTTATACAAACACATCTCTAAAAACATGTACATATATGCATCTCTAAAAATGTATATTTATTTACATATTATATAATAAAAAAAATGAAAGAAAAAGTTTCCATTCATAAAACTTTGAAGTGCTGATTAATGGGAATTTGTAATTTAGAATAAAGAGTTGCAGACTAACTTGAGGGTAAACGTGTTTCACTGCTGCTTTAAAAATATTGAATTATTTTATTCTATTAATTCTTGTCTATTTGTTCAACTTTCTAAAATGCATAGAAAAGCTGATTTTCTTTCCTGACAGCAGACACACTTAAGATCAACAGTGTAAAGTGTAATTCAATTGATTTCAATGCTTCCAAATAATTATTCAAGTTCATTTTAAAGGTACAATTGTTTACAAAAAAAACAAAAAAAACACTTAAGATGTTCATTCAACCCTTTATTCATTTGTTAAAGACAGGAATAGAAATTGAATAATTTCATCAGAAATAACCAATCTTTCCAAAGCTTATATTCATTACTGATTCAGATATTAAAGATGAAAGCAAATATCAGGTTACCCAAACAGTTTTGTTTTGCTTTTAGATGACTTAGTATAGGTTACAGTTATGTCCCATGTAGAAAAATTTCCCAAATATAACTCTATAAATTGTCAACACTTCACAAAAACTCCTTCCTCCATGGTAAAAAAAGGAGTGATACCTAAGGTTTAAAATGCATTTTAAAAATCTTTCTTGAAGCTTTTTTGTTTTAATTTTCAAGCTAATAGATTAAATTTAATATTTCCAATAATCAAAATGCTTTGCTGTATTTCTAAACAAATTAAAATTGATTAGAATAAGTTTTATTTTTAAATCCTTAAAATTGCTAAAAATCAGCCATATTAGCAAATTTGTCAATACAAAATGATTCTTTTTATTAAAAAATATTTAAAAAATAAAATATACTTTTCTGAAAATTTAATTGCGGAAGATTAGCTGATTTAAAGTTTAATTAATCTTTGTTGTTTCCTCTTAATAACAAAGATTTTGATGATAAAACTTTGTTTATATTGAGTTTGGGACATTCTTGCTTCATGTATGCTAATTTTTTAGTGAATCTTTGGTGATACCTACATTAGTAGTATTTAGTTTTCTTTTCATTAAAAAAACTCTTTGTGATTGCCTTCTGACTGCTGTCATATGATTGTAAATTAAAAAAAATAATTCAAAATTAACACTTTTATCCGAGAGGATAGAATAAAATAAGTAATGTTTTCTGAATATTTATGCTATTTTAAATAAAGGTAAAAATATAATCCAAATGCAAAAAAAGATTTGTGCTGTTTATGAAGAAACAACTGGGAATGATGATGTCAAAAGTGGTTTGCAAAGTTTGGAGATTGATATTCCAGTGTCAGACAGACCAAATGAATTTCAGATCAAGATATTACTTGAAAATAATGTCATACAATACTTGAATGAGCTAACATGATCACTGTATAACATGAAGAATATAAGAGAATAATTTAAGGTTAAGGATTAAGAAAAAAAAATCTATGGTCACAAATCCTGTAAGAAAAAAAAGAAAAAAGAAACAGGATGTAGTGGGGGATCTTTTCATTGATCCATGAATTTATCAATCAACAGCTAGCAAGATTTCCTGCTGAAAAACAAAAAAGAACCAACTTGCTTCCTTCAAGATTTTTCAGTGAAATTTTTCACTTGGTAGCAAACACATGGTGATAGGGAAGTTATCTCACTCACTGTACCCTCTCAGTCAATGACAAGTAGTCAGCAACATTTCCCTGCTTAAAAAGGGCTAAAATTGGACAATACAGACCCCATAATGTTGTCACATTTATTATTACAAGAAAACCTTTCACCTGGTGAAAAGATAGATTTAGACTTTGAGTAATGAAATTGAGACAGTTTGACTTTGTGATAGTGGCCTGAAGACAGCCCATGTGACCCACTGTGAAGCAATGACTAGAGTTCACCAAACACCAGTTCAAACTACATAGGATGTCATGGCTATACAATAAATACATCAAAATCAATTGCTGAAAAATCATCTGCATCAGACTGGTTATGTTAGCCACTTTGATGTATGGTTTCCTTCCATGTAAAGAAAAAAATCTGACTGGATTGCATTTGTGTGTATTATTAATAAACTTCCCATTTTCAAAACAAACTGTGAAAGGCAATAAAAAGTTGCAATATGGAATGCAAGTTGTGGGAAAGATGAAATGGACTACAACTAATAATACCATAGGAGGTGATACTGTTTATATAGTGGGATTAGAAAGAGTTCTATGCCATGATAATTTTTTTGATTTGTTTAACAGCATATCTTTATGGATCATTTAACCCCCTTCCCTAGTGTAGATTTGTATAGATATTTCTACTGAAAATGTCTTTTTCAGACATGGATGAATAAACACATCCAAAACACAACGTTCAATAACCATCTAAAGACATGTTTATACATTGAGCTTATTCTTTTTTTATGCCCTTCTGAGCTTGAAACAAGTCCAGTTGTGGGAGAGGTGCTAGCCACTGCTTGGGTATTTCAAGCTGCCTCAGTTTCTAAGTTACTATATTAAAAACAAATTAAAAAAATCTGACTGAAAATGAAATTAGAGGCAGTGATATGTGTATTTTATGTTGTAGCTTTGTTAAAGTTATATTTTGGAATACAGTTTAATTTCTTTAAGAAATTGTAGGACATTATATGAACTAATGTCATGAAAAGAGTTCTTTCATGCTGATTGATGTGTTGTTGTTAACTTTCTTTATGTATAAAAATATATACTGCTAATATTTTTACTATAAAAATGTATTTTTGTACTTTCATACAGTTTTGTTTTTATTTGGGGGGGGGATCACTATTTTCCCATAGCTGGAGACCCTAACAGGTGCTACTACTTGGGTCAGGGTGGACCTGGGAATAATAGCAATTAAAAAGTGGTTCCATGCTCCTGAAAACCTCCAATCTCCTGATCAGAGGCCTTACTACCAGATGCAGTTTATCGTCATTATGCCATGAGCTTCTTCTGGAAAAGCAAACTCAAACAAGAACTGCTTGTAATTAGACCAACTGAAAGCAACAATTAATATAAATAATTATTTAAGGGAAAAAAGGGATAATAATCCACAAGGATAAAACACAACTGCATGTTTCTTTGGTGACTAGCCAAAAAATTATTATGGCTAAGCTGGGAAGTTTTTACTCAATTGCCATTTCAGTAGATATTCTATCTTTAGATTACTACTGATTCCAATCTTTACAGAATTCTTTTAATAAAAAGAAAATTCAATTTCCTGGAAGCTTGCAAAAGCACCTAGTGCAATTCTTTGCTGAGAAAGAGAAAAAGTTTCTGGAAAGATACAATTATGAATTCACTTGAAAGATGGCAAAAAATAGTGGAATGAAAAAGGTGAGTTGTTCAATAAAGTTTGTCAAAAATAAGAAAAGTCTTTTATTTTTACTTAATAGATAGAATAAAGTTTTAGGGGAACCAAATGTTTATGTGTTTCTATCAAAAAGAAATTATTAAAAATATTGGTAACTTATAAAAGAAAAAATTTTCTTCTTAATTATAAAAATCTGCCAAAATGTCTATGAAGGCAAAATGATCTAAGATTCAACATATTTCAGTCTTGTAATGTTAATCTACCATCTTCTTAGATATATGAGAAGGTGTTGAAAAGTTCTAAGCTTAACCAAAACATGATTCCTCCAAGAATATTTGCTAATTGGTTAGCTTTTGGGAAGTGGGTTTGATCAAAACCTTTAAAATTATTTCTTGCAAAGTGTAAATCAGATTCTTTTAAATTATACTTATCACATTCTATACTTGTTTTTTGTGGATGAGATGGATCATAATGGTTATCTGGATGTGAAAACCCTTTTAGAAAGCAGGGCATTGTTGAGTAAACTAATGTTTAAACTTGTCCTCCTTTTTTTGGTGGAAAAATGTGAATTTGGTTGAAAGATGTCAAAAATATTAGAACAAAATAATAAATATACTGCTGAATAAGGTGAATATTAAAAGTTTCAAAATATCATGTTTTATTTTTAAATAATAAACTTCTAATGCAAGAAATGTTTGTATATCTGTATAAAAAAGAAGTTATTAAAACTCATGGTAAAATTATAGAAGAAAATCTTGCAATGTTAATCTTCTTAGATATATCAGTGGGGGGGTGAAAAATTCTTAGCCTTACCAAAAAGAGATTCCACCCAAAATATTTTATAATTGATTAAATTTTGAAAAGTGGTTTAGGTCAAAAACTTTAAAAGACACCTTTGTAATCTTTAAATCATTTCTTCTTAAATTTTATTGAATATATTCTGAACTTGTTCTTTAAATATAAAACATTGTATTGGTTATCAGAATGTGAAAGCCCATCAGAAAGCAGGGTGTTATCTAGTAAACTAATATTTTTATATTCATTTTCTTTTCAGGGAATTTGAAAATATTTTAATGATGGCATGAGAAACAAAATGATAAATTTTAATGATGGCACAAGAAACAAAGTTGTTGTGGCCTGTTTAGGGGCCAGAAAGAAAGACACAGAAGACAAAGGTAGGTTGAAAGAAGTATATTGAAGATATATACAAAGCAAGAGTGTTAGTAATAAGTAGATAGCAACGTATGTCTGAATGGTAGGTTAGCATTTCATCTACTTCTCTCCTCAACCGACTCTCACAGTTAGTATTTATGAGAGGAGGAAGAGTTCATTCTACTGTAGGAGGGTTTACCACAACAAAAATGATGAATTTTAATGATGTCATGAGAAACAAAATGATATAATTGTTGTTCATTGAAAATAAAAATATTTATTTTTAATAAAGTAAATGAACTTTTCCAGCAACCCAATAATTCACAACTCTTAAACAATGATTCCTATAAGAAACTCCCCATTGATCTCACACCAAAGTTATTAGGATATTATACATGTAAATATATTATTATTATGTTTCTTTGTGATCTTACATAAAAACTGCGAAGTAAAATTCAGACTACAATAAAATAGATAAAACTGTAAACAAAGAAGTCAATACTATTTCTCTGTTTATCATTTTCAAGTCTTACACAATAACACACACACACACACACACCATACCACCATTGGCCTCAACCCTTGCTATCATCTCCAATCAGCTATTTCCATACCCACCCCACTGGATTACTCAGGGGAGTTGATTTTGAAATGTCTCATCTGGCAACATACAGCCTTGCTTTTGATAGTTTTTGTTCTTGTAGTCATCAGTTGATGCAAAAAAAAGATTCATCGTTGTAAAGTTTTGAAAACATGAGAGGAGGAAGAGCAACAATTTCGTGATATTCTAAAGATAAAAACTTAAACAAATAAATTATCAAGGAACGAGTTTGTAAAATAAATGGCACCAACAAGTCAAGCCATCAAGCTTTTTTTTTTTTTTTTTTTTGGAAAATTCATTTGACATTCAAGAGGTGCAAAATAAAAAAGGGGATATTTTTAAACAAAGATTCTTGACAGGTCTCAAGTGAGTGAGGTGAATAGGAAAAAAAAAAAAAAAAAGATTAAATTGTTTAATTTCTGGTAACCAAGCAAAATTTTATGAAGACACTTCATTTGTAATTCTGAGGAATTCATCTTAGTATCCAATGTATTAACACTTTGAACTTTGACTTTTTCTAAAAGAAACTTATTGTGTCCTTGAAACAAATGATAACATTAAATGATCTATGTTAAAAGTAATCTATGAAATGATCTATGTTGAAATGATCAATGTTAAAAGTGATCTATGAAATGATCATATTTTTCAAAGAACTTATAAAAAAAAAAATGGTAATCATTTATTTTTAAGGCTGACTTTTTAAAATTTTTTGCAATGTCAATTTTCTGATCCACTTATGGGGAAATGTTTCTATATACAGTCATCTTGTTGATATTTTTATAGCTTTTAATTTAGTACGTGGGCTTTGTAATACTGTAAGTGGGAGGCACTGGGCTCCCATAAGAGGAATTTCAAATCTCAAAGATGGAGAATTAACTAGGAAAGGAATTTCAGTCATATGTGTAATTCACTGTGAAGCAAATTTACAAGATAACAAAAAAAAAAAAAAAAAAAAAAAAAAGAAAAAAAGCCATATTAGCAACTCAGTCACCAATAACATTAAAAATTTTGCTATACATTTCATATACTAAACATAACTATTACAGGACAGTAGTCTTGTTAGTGATAAATTGTTTTCCATTTTGCAGGCCCTTTTTCACACAGATGAAAAATTGTTAACCTCTCACGACTATCATTGTTTTCATGGTAGAGGTTCAGGAAAAATATATTCCTTGGTTCTACCAGTTCAGACCTTGTGGAACAGACTACCAAGAGGATGTTTTCTCAGTCACTACAATCATAATCTCTTCAAGCTGCCATTTATCCTATAGATCTTCATAATATGCACTTCTTCTTACCCCCTATCCCTACTGTAGGCCCTTCATTTAGTATCTAACTTGAGTGCCTCTTGGGACTTGTATTGGTTGTACAAAACAAAGGTAGAATAATTTTTGTTTCATATGCTAGTTGTTATGTCATTTGCAATTAATTTATTTAATGAAGGGCAGAGGGGAATCATGAGTAATTTACCTAATGAACTTGTTTAATGGATGGCAGAACATGGGAGGGATAGTTTAAGAAACAAACATTACTTAGAGCTAAAAAATATAGGAAGTTGTGGAGAGCCATGGTCAACCTACTTAACAAGCTTGTAAAGGGATGGTAGAACATGGGATAAGAGGGATAGTAAGGAGACAAAACATTAGAGCTAAAAAGGACAGGAACTTGTGGAGAGGTATGCCTGCCTACATCCTGTAGGGACACAGCACATGAAAAAGTCTCACAGCAAGTTAAATTTTCAATTGATCATTTACTTTTGTCTGCAATTCTGAAATGAAGTGTGATCTTTATTTACTTTAGGAAATAATATCTTCATCTTTGTTGTTATTATAACATTTCGCTGAAATGTGATAACAACAAAAACGAGTACATTAGTTCAAATATAAATAATGTATATAATGAGCACTTCACTTTATACTACATAATCTAAATATAAATAATGTATATGATGATCACTTCATGATTATACTATATAATCCAAATATAAATAGTGTATAAAAGGTTAATAGTTAGAGTTGAATCAGACCAGGAAACAGTGGTATTAAAAATGTGTGAAAAAAATAAAAGTAAAAAAAACATGTAGAGCTTTTAACTTTCAAAATCAGGAGGTCAGCTGAATCCACTACCTTGGTTTCAACCTTATACTCTCCTCAGGCAATTTTTATCAAATGACCTCTTAACGGTTTATTTTTTTGTTTTAAAAAAAACTAATGAATGCTATATTGTTATTTTCAAAACTAAATAAACAAATGCAAGACGTTGGGTGTAAAATAAAGGGAGGAGGAGGATAAGCATATATGAAGCTGGACAAAAAAAAAAAAAAAAATGTACATTTCAATTAACTCCCACCACTGATACATTTACAGTACCCTTGCTTTTCTTCTTTTCCCACTTTTTCTTCTTCACATCCTCCTCTTCCCTGCACCAAATGCATTTATTTATTTTTGAAAATAAGAATATTGTCTTCATTAGTTTTTTGGGAAAAAATAAAACATTAAGAGGTCATTTGATAAAAATTGCATGAGGATACCATTAGGTTGAAACCAATGTGTCAGATTCAACTGACCTCCTGATTTTTAAAGTATAAATAAGGTATGTAATGATCACTACTTGATGATATTATTTTCTTAGCAAATAAAACCATTTGCATTTGGTACATATGTTGGTATCCATTAAAAACATGTAATATTTGAACTGGTATTCAATTGGTTAAAAGAAGTTACTTATTGAACAATATATTTTTATGTTGAGAAAAAATAAAGAAAGCAAGAATGAAAAACAACTTGGAGCATTAACCCAATGTTAGCAAATTGGAAAAGTTTTAATTTGATTTTAAATAAAAGAAAGTAAACTTTAATCAATGACAAAATAGAAAAAAGAAATTAAAAATTACATCAACTGGTTAGACAGTTTCTAAAACTGAAGTGTTGCCAGAATCTAAATTTAAGGTTGGGAAAAACAAGTCAGACTTTTCTTCTCAAAAGTACAAAGTGTATAGGTATATATATTATTGATGTCTATTCCTGTTGCAAATAAAAATGGAACTGTTTAAATATTATACTAAAATGAAAAATATAGTATTGAAAATAACAGGAACAAAACAAAAACATGAATATTTACAAAAACAAAATGATAGCACTTCGTTATTACATTTTGTTGGTATGTTTACATAAGATTCTTATTTTTCATATATCTACATGTTAAAAAATACTAAGACAGAGAAATTATTTAGGCAGAATATTTTATTGATGTTAATTTTTTTCCATCCCTTTTTCTCTTATCATCTTTGAGCAAACTCTTCTAAAAGACTAATTCTATGAACAAAATAAGAACATTAACTTTGCTAACAATGGTTTGATTTTTTTTAACATGGTTAATAGGTACTTTTATGTCTTATTTAATTAAAATAAGGAAGTGCTATTTTTAATTCTATTAACACATAAAGCCTAATTTCAAAGAAAAAAAAAATCTGATACTGAATTTGTTCAACTTGAATTCAAACCTGTATCAAATACTTTTTTTTTTCCTTTGCCTTACTAAAATTAAGTCACCAATCTTCCAGTATTTTCAAGAATTTATTTTTTTTTATTCTAGGAAGCTTACATAACATCTAAAGTTGAATTTTTTTCAAATAATTTTAAATTAACTTTGTGTAAAGAAATTTTAAAATAAATTTGAACAATTCCCACGGGGCAATAACTTAACTGATTAAAATGTTTATTTGTGAGTTTGGTGAAATAGTAATAAATTTCAATCCCTTGGCCTGGCAGCACAGGCTCAGATTTCATGGGAATAGGACTAGCAATAAATGAACAGTACTTTAAAAAAAAAAAAAGAAGAAAATCTCTAGATATGAACAACAAAACAAAAACAATCATCCTCCACAGAGATAAAATAAATTTTGAAATTCCTTGAAAGTTACTTGGACTTGCAAAAAAACTATGTCAAAAAGACATTTTTTTCTCTTGACACTGCAATTACTGTCTATTTCCTCAGCAATTTGCATTGTTTTAAAAAATTATTTTTAAAATTTTAATAAAATCCAAATAATTGAAACTGTATTTCTGTGCTTCCTGGATTAGAGAAGGCTATTTTTGACAAAAAATTGTTTTTAGATTTTATAAATTTCAACCGACTGTAGTAGAATTTATTCAGTCAATGAATGCCAAATGTTTCCTTATAAGCAAACAAATAAGAATACCATTTTCTCAAAAATTGTCAACAAAATAAACATTATTTTGTTATTTTGTTATTTATTTTATATTTATAAGTTTATAAAAATATGTGAACCAACTACAATGCAATATGTATCATTATAATGATATAAATTTTTAAGGTAATAAATTTATAAAAATATCTGTGAACAAGAAAATTTAAATAGGCAAATAACTGAGTAATTGTAATTATAAATTTTGAAAAAAAAAATGCATTTTCTGGGTATTTCTTTCAATTGCACTCGCTACATAAATTCACTAAAATAGTTTGTAAGCATCTGGATTTATGATTTTTGTCCAGAATTAGTAATGGTAAACACTCTTTATTTATTCGACTCTTCAATTACAAGAATAATGTAAAACTTTTCCTTCCAATTCTTGAGAAAAAAATAGAATACATAAATCGGGGCTGTGGAGTGGGAGCCAGAAGCAATTAAGGGGTCACTGGAGTAGAAAAAAAACTATTCTGACTCAGTTGAATTTACACTTTATGTAAAAAGTCTTACATTATAGAATTTTTATTGTTATTTCTTCTACTGTATATTTACCATTTCCTTTAAAGAAATTCATCTGAACTTCTTTTTTAAAGTCATTTTATTTTTTTGCTTATTTTTTTATTTGCAAAACTATATAAAAAAAAAAATCTTACATTATAGAATTTTTATATTATGTTTTTTGCATCCTGTAAAAGATTATTTTCAACTTCTCTTATAAAGTATTTTTTTTGTTCTGTACAGATTTCTTTTTTTGTAAAGATATATATAAAAGTGTGTTACATTGTGTGTATGTTAATTTTTATTATTTTTTTCTATATCCTTTCAAAGATTTTGTCTCTAATTCTGTTAGAAAATACTGAAGACTGAATAGGTATGATATAGAAATGACAATATCTTTATTCTTTGTTATAAACCAGTTATAATGATATAGGCCTGCTCAAGTTAGGAACATATGCAAAGGTTTCATGAGAATTGTAAGTCATAGTCACTTGATTACATAAAGAAAAGTCAGAGTTGGAGGTGCCAAAAAATAGAGCCTGAGTCAAAGGTTTTGTTTTTGACTCCATAGCCCTGTATTTTATATAACAGTGAGTGAACCTCACTTTGCAAAAATGAAAACTTAAAATGTATTTATATTTCAACTAATTTTATTTTTAAGAGAATACATTTTTATTTAAGTTAAAATGCATTTCTTCCCTTTCTTTTGAATTTACAAAGTTTTAATTTTTCTCTTAGTTTAATTTGTTCTTGATAAAACCCTGTCAAAATAGTTTGATCATTGTGATTTATTTCCATGTGCAACTGATTAAATTAATCCTCTGTACACAGATACAACAGTGATCAAATTTCTCCACACTGTCACTAAAAGTGCATCTGATAAAACAATGTATTCCCTTTGTTTTTTTTTGTTTTAAGTTCACTGATTTCTCCATTTTACACTGGTTTTATTTTTTCTTATTGCATTTTTGAAATTTTGAGATTAAAATTGTTTTAGTTCTTATTCCTTTTCTTAGGTATGTTTGTCAAGTAGATAATAGAAGAATGTGTACTTGTTTGTAGGTTTATATTTCTTTTTCTCTAGTATATTTTGTTTTTTCAGTTACCTTTTGTTTCTGTTTCAATATTTGAGAAAAGTATCATTTTTCATAAGGCATTGCTTTCTCTTTTGTTAAGTTTGAAGAACCAGTATACTTATTTAATTATTTCCTTTCTCCTATTCCAATGTTGCTACACTAATTTGGTGCTGACTCGCATGATATTTTTTTGCTATCTCCTTTTACTTAGATTTGCATGTCACTTCATTGCTTATGTTATTGCAGCATTTTTTATCCGAGTTAATTTTCAAAACAATTGAAATAGAACACTATCACTATTATCACCATCATCATCATCATCAGAACTAGTACTTTTTTTTTTTTTTTTTAATTTTCTTCTCAAATCTTGTTACATTTTAAATATTTATTAAAATTCAAGATATTTCACCTGACATTGCCTGAATATCCAGGTATCTGATGGTGATATTGTTCCACAGTAAATTATTATGCTTGGAATTATTCTAAAATCTGTTGTCAGCCAGTTTGTAAATTCATTTTTAGAATTATTTTCACATACGACATCTGTGAAATAAAGCAACAATATTATTTTCAAGTTCAGCTAATGTTAATTCTTATTTGTTTTAGAAAAGTGTTATATAAGCAGTTTCATTTCAGTTATGAGCAAAGATCATGGCAGTTACAACAAATGAATAGAATATTTTGATTATTTGTTCCGACTGGTGTCAAGTTATAAATATTTGTAAAACTTGGTTTTTCTTTCAAATTTGTTTTTCTAATATTCTGAGCAGTAGAGTAAAGATACTGCCTCTAAGCCTGCAAACAATTTTCTGTTCTAATTTATTGAATTTTTTCAAAAACTTATAACCATCTGAGAAACAGGCATATTTATCACATTGTGAGATGAAAATTAAATATATTTTCAAACATTTTGCTGGTCTATTTCTTACATCTACTGTTTGATCTAGTAGGTATTCTGAGGGTCTAAAGGATATTGTTGCAAATTCATGAAATACATAATCAAATACACTTATATTTTGAGAAACTGGATTATTTTGTTCAGATATATAAAATTACTGCACCACTTGTGATTTTTAAATTTGAGCAAAAATCTGTAGAGGGCATCCTTTATCAATGGTTTTCAGTGTTGTTTTGTACTTATATTTTGTCAGTGTGTTGTTTTTTTGTCAGTTATTTTGGTTTCATTATAATTCTTTTAATAATTCATGAGTATTTAATTCTTGAACATTTTTTATAATAACCATCATATTAAATAACTTTTTTTCAATTACATAATATTTTATTGGTTAAACATTGTTTCATAAATTGTCCTGCAAAAATCACCAATGGCTCCATTTTTCTGTGTTATATACACACACACACACACAAATGTAATGAGAACAAAATTAATATATAAATTCTAACGTCCACAGCATTAGTTCAAAGAGGGTTCAATATTAGAGTAGAGCATCTTTGTAGTGAGTAAATTGTTTTTGTCCATATGAAAAATTATATATATATTTCTGCAAATTGCTACATTAATTGGAATGAAATTTCAGTTCATACATAATTAAAGTTTTAATTTGGATAAATTATTTTTATCATATACTGAAAAATATTTTATAAGCACAAGAATATATGTCAAGTTAAATTATTTAAATTATCCAATTGTCATTACATTTTTATTGAGTTTATAATCAAATTTTATTTTTTTAGATTGCTTTAGTGATTAAAATTTGGAATTTTAAACAACCAAATATCTTTTATATATATTTACTGAATGGTGTTTTTTCATTTACTGATAATGTTGTTTTTCAATTGAAAATGTAAATTAAATACTCAGCTTTAAATTATAGAACTTGTATCATGTATTTTATAAGCATATGGCTAAAAATACTTTCTAATGGTTTAAAAGTTTTCATCAAAATAGAGATTGAACTGCAACTCTTATGGCCTTCACTCCAATGCTTTAATTACTAATACTATATTGTGCCTTTAAAAATTTATTTTCTTTATTGCATAAAGATTCGAAAGTTTGGCTTTTTATTGGTGCTCTTATTTAATTTTCAGTTTGACCAGACCTAATCAGAAAATTTTTATTGCCTTTCATTATTCAAATCAACTGGTGTTTCATATAAGCCCATCATTAATAACCTGATATAACACAGGATAACTTCTAAATCAATATCTATGGCTTCTATCAAAATTAGGAAGCACTTTTTGCATTTATAGTTTCTCAAGTTTTGTTAGTGACATAAAAAGTAATCAATGATAATTATGTTTGAAAATAATTACTAATTGAGTATT
>CAHIKZ030000261.1:600000-605000 GCA_903632075.3 Acanthosepion pharaonis | reverse complement strand
AAATGAATGCTTTAACTAATTTCTGCTTTTCTACACTTCCTGGTGTTATTTTTCTCATGGAGAAATTACATTTTTTCTAGCACTGAACACATCAATGCAAAAAAAAGAAACAGTTCACTGTAAGTATTTGATATTTTCAGTTTATCCATATGCAAAGCTAAAAATTTCCTTTTTGAGTAGTGCAGACCAGGAAATATTTTGACCGATTCATTCCCAAGCCTTCTTCAGGTATACTGTTCATATAGGATTCTTTTTTGAATGACCTTTAAATACATCAAACACAGAACTTTATTCCCCAGCAGATTCAATTTAGGTTGAAATTGAAAACATTTCATTCTATCTAACCAAATTTTACTAACTTTTAGATTCTCATAATAAATCCATTTTTTGCCACAAGTAACTGACATGTACAAATAGATAATGAGAAAAATACTGTTTAAGCACTAACTGATGTTCCTTCAACTAAGTTTATGTAGAATCCATTTCCTTGTTCTAAATTTTGTGCTAGAGCTTCAAAACAATATATTTTAATTGACTGATTGTACATTTCACTAACATTGTATAAAAGTAGATACTTGAAACTTATGCATCAACCTGATGAAGTTCCTCACAGCCAATGCTTTGCTGCATATATTTTGTGAATATCCTTAATAAAAAACATTTGAGAAAGATATCTAGTGTCACTAACTTACAAGAAGTCAGAACTTTGCTGTTTGTAGAAATCTGAAATGACTGACTTGTTTTTTTGTTTCTTTTCACAGCTTATCAACCTTTTGTAGGTTGAACAAACATTTTTAGATTGTAAGAATTCTTTTTGAGATAATAATGATTTGCTGATGAAAGTTCTACTAATTAACTGATAACTTGGTGGGAAGAGGCTGATTCATACCTTTCCACAAGGGTAAGTATATATAATGAACCCAAGAAGGAATTGGAACTCGGCTCTCTGATTAACAATTCCAAGCCATTATCCATTACACCACCTGCACATCCAAGATTACAGCACCTGGTATTCCCAGGCAGTCACCAAATTAGGTATTGATCAGGAGTGAGATTGCTTAATTTAAGTGATCATATGAGAACTACTGTTTTAACATATGGCCAAAAGCCTGTAGAAATCTGTAAACAAGTTACTTTCTAGCTAAGATTTTCCTTGATTTGGATTCTTTTAATAAATCCATTTTTCATCACCACTTACTATCCTGTCAAAACATTAATTTTTCCACTGTGAAAGACAAAGAAAAAGATAAATGTTTAAATGTCAGTGCTCCTTTCTTGAAGGTCATGTCGAATGTATTTCCCAAGTTTTAGAAATAAAATGTACTGCATTTAGTTGATTAAACAAGCGATAAAGACCTGTCTACAATTCTATGATTTCTCTAACATTATGCAAAAAGTCAACATTGGAAATTTTTGCATCAATCTAATCCTCTAACCAGAAAAAAAGAGAACTATTATCAGCAAATAAATCTTTTGATAGCAAGAGTAAAATTCTTCATTAACAGCAGATGGTCTTCTTTATATGGGAAGTGAAAAAAAGACAGGCTGGAACATGGTCGCGTGAGGGTCACGAACAAAAGAAAACTAAGGGCAATAATTATTGGTAATTTTAGGCATCACAGAACAGAGTATGGTTATGGAAGCAGGAAGTAATTTTGAGTAGAAAGTTCAGAGGTCTAGCTTGTAAATATTGGAAGAGGAGAGGGGCAGTTTTCATTTAAAACTATGATCAATCCAAAATTTGTATACTGTCTCAGCAAGAACATTGAATGTAGTTTGTATAGATTGCAAGTTTTCATGTTGAATGGATTTAACTAGTGTCTGTTGAAAAATCAGTTGATCAGTAAGCTATTTAAGCAAATCTTGTTTCATAGGGTGTCAATAAAAAAATGCTTCATCATCTCTGAGTAGAAGTGGAAAGTCTCTTTAGATAATGGGGGGGGGGACTTCCAAAGTTACCTTATCCTGTTTTATATAAACAGCTGTGTAGCCAAGGACCAAGTATATTTTTGTATTTGTATCTCAATAGTACAAGTATAAAGTAATTGAAAATTACTACTAATTAATTGTTGTTGTTGTTGCTATTTTAGAGGCAACGACTGGGCATTATTCCTTGACACTTGGATGTGATATAAGGAGATGTGTAAACTTACCAACTCAGTCAAAATACACAACAAACTGAGAATGATATGCTCACCTGAAGTAAACTGTAATTAGGGCTGAAACCTTAAATTCAGCTGCAGAAATGTCACATATCCAATTCATTGCAGTAAAAGGCTTGCACAAGAAAGATCACCGGCAGACATTTCATCCCACACATCAGACAGAAGGCGAGTCATTCACTCACTTTTTAGCAAGAGTATGAGCTCAAGTCAAATTTTGCTCACTCACAGTTGATTGTCCCAACACAGATGGCTGCAGTTAGCAGGTCATCAACTAGTGTGACATGATAGCTGGGCAGATGATTGCAGGACTCACTAACAAGGAGCACCAGTCAAGTTTTGGCCAAGGCTGCCAACCACACCACACTTGAGCAAAAGTTTGACCAACTTGTCAGCTTGGAAATGATGGACAAGTCAGCTGCACGGTTATGAAATCATGTTAGTCCATCAACATCATCTTATCTACAGATATCTGGCCATGAGCACTTCCCAGTTCAACAACCCCAAAGAACTAATGTACCCTCTTCTTTGTTAGTTGATCAATTAGTAGGAGGAATTGTTCAGTAGATAAACTGGTATGACATAATTGCAGGATTAGGGATCATGTAAAAAGAGTATGCCAGAAATTTATTGAAACCATGAAGATATCAACAAGGTATGAGACAGGGCATGATTCATTCACTTTCTCAATTATTAGTCTGTGCAAAAATAAAATATATTCACCTCTTTTTTCAAAAATGGAGATGATATATATACATATAAACTTTTATTACTTAAGAAATTTTACAATGCAGATTTCAAAATATTTAATTTCGGTTCTATTAGTCCCAGATCATATTCTTTTTGTGATCAAAGGTTTCTTCAATTTCACCCCCATTTAATTTTTTTCATTATACCATGACATCTGCTTGCATCTGAGCATCAGGATCATCATCCTCTCTCCTTATTCCTTTTCTCTTCCCTGGTGGTGCCAGAGAATGGCTATGAATCAAAGAGAGTTTGACGAGTCATTCATGTAAATCTGATTTTGGTGGATAACTTTGTGTGACTGAGAAACCCACATGCTTGGCCAGAAGTACCTCCCTCACAGCTCAAAATTATATATATAGGATACATTTAAAATTATATAAGTTTAAATCAGCTGGTAGGAAATTGGTTCACTGTGTCATGCTAAATAATTTTTTTTTGCCAGAAACTATTTGACACCTTTATAAGTCTACCATTTATCTAATGCATTGGATATTGCTACCATATTTGGCCAGGTGCTTCTGCTATGAATTTAGAGATTCTTGACAAAATGCAAAGATAATCTACAATGTTATCAATCCTGACCTGACATCTTTGCTCCAGTCCTTCTCCTATCACCCTAACATAGTTTCCTTGTACCTTTTCTATAAATATTTTCATGGTAATTGTTCTGATGAGATTTCCTCTTTTGTATCTAGACTTTATGAATTTAAGTCAGCTAGCTCTCACAAATTTACAGTTGAGTTGGCTAAATGTAACTGTAAATTCTATGCTAACAGTTTCTTTTTCTCACTTCTCGTTTATGGGACACTCTTCTGACTTCTTGTTTTCCAGACAACTTTGTTCTTTAAAAATTTAAATGCAATGTCAATCATTGTCTTCTGTCTTCTCAATTTCTGTTATTTTTATTGTTCTCTCTCCTTAATAACGTTTTCTTTACTCATATTCTTTTACACTCAGTAAATCCTTGTAAATTTATTGCCTTGCTTGGGATGAAATGATTAAAAAAAAAAAAGCAGAAGGCAAAATCTGTGCATCAAATTTTATGAAAAATGACTTCTGCTTTTCATGAGTGTTATGTATAAAGAAAGTAAAGAAAAACAAAATATACTCTGAAGTTTTCAGAAATTCAATAGTCTATGAGATCAAGTTGTGTGGAATTTTGTTTGATATAAATTCAATATAGCACTTAATGGTGGAAGAGAAAACAGACAAAATGTCATTGAAAAAGTGAGAAAAGGATTTGTGTTTTAGAATGTGACAGCTTGACAATGCAATGAACAATATTTTATTAACTTCTACATTTTGCCATGAAGCCAGAAAGAGGATGCAATGTTCACATTTCTGTCTGATTAAATAGATTGTAACACAGGCTTCAAAATGTGTTGGATTTTTTATTATGAAAATCAAGGCATCAACCTATATTTCAGGAAAATGTGTTATACATGCAAAATTTAATTAGCATTTTTAGTGCCTAATGACCTACAATAAATTGATTATATACATACACAATTATATATAAATATACATATATAAGTGTGTGTGTGTGTATATATATATATATATATATATATATATATATATATATATATTTAGGAAATGGATTAAATCTGACATATTGTTATCTTTTAATTCATTTGTGTATATATATATATATATATATATATATATATATATATATTCACACACACATAAGTATGAATACACATTCTTTAAATATAGACACACACACATATTATATATATATATATATATATATATATATATATATATATATATATATAAGAAAATATATATATATATAAAAGAAAAACAAAACAAAAATCCTTAAATGCAATTATGTTGTTTAAAATGAATGAAATGTTGACGCCTGATCGTTTCGGTTTAATAAACCTTTTCAAGACAATATTCATTAAAATACAATTCAGTTCAATTTGACAAAGACGATGGACATAAACAACAAGTCTTATCCAAAACAGATAACTGAAAATTTTTAAAATGATCAGCTTTCCATTTAGCATGGTCACGTTGTCGTCACATGGGCACGCTTTCAAAACGTATTCCTAAAAAAATTTTGATTATTTTGAATGA
>CAHIKZ030000261.1:390000-597500 GCA_903632075.3 Acanthosepion pharaonis | reverse complement strand
TATATATATATATAATCATATGATATAAATGTACACACATTTTACACCTAAGATGCAAGGTGGGGGGGGGTTACTGAAAGTAAGAGAAGACTATAATGAGGCAAAAGGACAATAAAAGAAAATGATTCAGAAAGACAAAATATGGCAATTGATGATGCATTTAAATTTTTGAAGATTGTAGGTGGCAGGGAAGCAAGAAATCAGAAGAGAGTTCCACAGGCGAGAAGTGTGAGAAAAGAAAATTATTACAATAAAACTTATGGTTGCATCTAGTAAGTTCAGCATAAAAATATGCACACACACACACAGAGAAAAATATGAAGGCTGTCCACTCGTTAGATGAGTGTGACCATCACTGACATGTTGATTTATAACTGATTGTTCCAAAGAACATTCGATTCATAGTGACTTTTGAAGCTGGTGAGAGATATACTACATTTACTGCAAAAACTGCAAACTAAATCTGTTTCTTTGGATTGACAGTTAGGCCTCTTGGGTGTGAGATCATTATGGGTTTTCAAATGTCTTGTGAGCCTGCAGTGGCTCTTGCATACATATACAGAGGTACTTATATATATATATATACATACATACATACACACATTATGTATACAGGCATACATACGTAATTTTGTAATTTAGATAAAAGGCAATTTACAATAATAATCACAAGATGGGGGAACACTAGGTATATAAAAATGGCAGAAGTATCATAACATAAAAAAGAAGAAAGTTATAATAAATAATCAGCTGAGTTTGAATGAAATTGCATAATGGTTGTTTAAAACATAAAAAAAGAAATTACAACTGCTCACTTCCTTTACATCATTTAAGAAAAAAAAAGAAGTGAAGGCTTAAAAAAATGATGGTGAGGATAGATCTAGTTTAAAAGGTTTTCTCTAATGGCCATCTGAAGGTAAAAAGAATCTAATTACATGACTGAGCTGAACAGGTTCTGAAAGCCTAGATCTTTCTGATTGCATCTGACATTTTCAAATGTTTCCAGAGATTGCATACCAAATAGATAATCTTTACTTCAGTCGGAAAAGATTAAAATTTTAATTAACATAGAAGACCAATATCCCCAAAACACAAAAAGTTTTTTTTAATTTTATTTCAGAATTAAATTAACACATTCACATCTGCATACATAATTATAATTTAAGAAACTTACATTTCCTGCTGCATATAAGTGAACACTGAGGTCAACACCAAGCAGTGACAGTCTGTTTCATGCTTGAATGCAATCTTCAGACCATTAATTATTTATATATGCTCTATCTCTGATTTTGAGCACTTTTATCCATAAATATAGTTTATCTTAAATCTCTCTCTCTCTCTCTCTATATATATATATATATATATATATATATATATATATATATATTTCAATCAATAAATCATAATTTTACAAGCAGCCTGAAGAGTGAGAACAGAAACTCAAGTAGCTAATTTGTGAGATTTTAAATCAATTTTATTTATCATTTATTGTAGTTATATAGATGTGTAATTTATATTAGATCACATTCAGGACTTTTTAGTCTGATAAAATTGCTGAGGCTGTGTGGCTTGTACACACTGACATTAATACTGTCTAATTGTAATGAGTTGGTCGGTCAACTTGACCCCCTCTCACCAAAGCAAGTGGAGGTGGGCAGGCGCAGAAACTGTGATTGGTAGCTGGCTTGTTGGTGTTTTGCATGGGTGAGTTACCAAGCTCTTTGTAAAGGGCCAGAATGAGAAGGAGGGTAATTTTTTTCAGTCTCAGAAGTGGAGACTGTGTCCGTCGCTATGACAGTAGGAGAGAGACAAAATTTGTTATTTTTTTTTTTTTTTTTTGTGACACATTTCAACACAAGCTTATATATGATATATTTAGACAGCAAACATTCATCAAAACCAATTTAATTAAAAAACTGACAATGCCTGTTTAATTTTGATTGTATTTTTCCAACTTTTGTTTGACAAAAGTTCAAGTATTTTTGACCATCTCAGTCATTTTCAAGAAATTTGAAAATTAAAAGATTAAACAGTCCACTTTTTAATCAAATACTTTTGTATACACACACAATATATATATATATATATATATATGGAGGCATGGTGGTGTAATGTATAGTGGCTTGTGCTGATAAATTTTTATGAGTTAGATATGTCATTTTTCTTTGTTGTGCAAAGGATCTGATCAAAACCAAAATGACAGCACTCACAAAGAAATTGCCATAAGCCCTTTTATTGTCATTTATTTCCAGTATATGTCAATTTCCCAAAATGGGCCAGCACAGTCATACAAAAATCTTATCACAATGCAACAAAATATCTTTCATTTAAAATATTTGATATTTTGAATATCCTTCATTTGTCTTATTCTAGGTTATTTTGTCTCATATTTATACACCATCCGATAAAACAATAAATTTATAGAGCATCTGCTAAAAAATACTTTTATACAGCATCTGCTAAAAAATAAAATATATAGCATTTGCTAAAAAATCAACTTATACAGTATCTGATAAACTACAGATTTAATATGATGTTTGTATGATAGTTCTCACCTTCTGTTTTCATAAGAATGAACAAGAAATAGCATCACAAGAGTAAAAAATTAACTCAATCAGTTAATAGAAGCTATCACCTATCAGCAGAAAAAGAAAAAGGATACATGAAGAAAGCCATGGGGTATTTGGCTGAAATATTGTCTATAATGACATCTGCAAAAACTAATGATATGAACAAAAGTTCAAATCAATCAAAATATACTGACAATTTTATAATGCAAAAATCAATCAAAATGGTTGCTAATCTGTGAGATCAATACAAATAAGAACCAACATTTAGTCAAATTAACATTTGCTGAGATTTAACAAAGTTGGACCAGGTTTTAAATGTTCTCTAGTCTCTAACATGTCCCTATATTTGATACTCGTGCACACACTATATATATATATATATATATATATATATATATATATATATATATATATATATATGTGAGTGTGTGTGTGTGTGTATTTAACTTCTGTTACACTTGAATGTCTTTTTGTTTCCCTTTTTAAAATTTTACCATTAAAATGTAAAATTACAATCCAACATTTCTGTCAACAAGAATAATTTTATTTCATTTGATGTTTGGTAAGTTTCTCATTGAAATCAAACAAAAAGAAACTAAAAGTGGCACTTGAACCAGATTCACTTCTTTTGAAATTCATCTTTGTTTGTTTCATGTGCAATGCCTTTCTATTAAATCAGGAGATTTAAATGACATATTGAGACGATCAACATTAGTAGAAAGAACAAAATATGAATGAATGTGGCCACTTCCCACTGAAAGTGAATTATAAATTGTTGCAAATACAAATGTGATCTGACTTAAGCAATAGAGTAATGGACAAGTACTTCTGAATCAATCCAGACAAGAAATGCTTTTTGGTTTTTCACTAAGTGAAGAATGTCACTATAAACAAGCCACTGGGTATGTATGAAGTAAATAGTTGGTGATGCTGTTTGAAAAATGTTTAGAATGATATTAACCACAGACTTAATGGAACCAGACAGTTGTAATAACAGAAATGTTCATTTGGAAGCTTCTTTGATGGACAACTTTTACTGTTTACTTTTTTCATTTGGTGTCTAGGAATTGAGTGCATGTGTGAGACTGAGAAAGAGAAAAACTGTTTTTTTTTTATTGATAAATGTTTCTCTGTGTTAAATGCAGCACAGCTTTATTATAAATTTCAAACCACATTCAAATATCCAGTATTCTATTCAAATTTCTTTTCTTCATTTCTTTTCATTTCAGTGAAAGAGAATTTTTCTCTTTTTAATGATATATTTCAGCCGTTACAACAGAAAATGATTTCGTGAATCAACTTTTCTCATTTTGGCGAAATTTTACACATGTCCTAAAAACGCAGTCTTAACATGACACGTTGTAGAGGGTTGTCTTGCATCAAACATAATATGGCAAGACACACCTACACTGACTGCAAGTTTAGCAATTCTCTTTCTCTCCTTTACCGGCATCATTTTATAGAATAGAAAGCCTAACCAAGATTCTTTGATTGGTTAGTGATTATACAGGGTGCCCAGTAAAAAAAGCAGCAAATTTATTATTACTTTATCTTTCAGGAATAAATAACCTTGAATAAATTTTTTGAATATTCATGACCTTGAATAATCATTTGACTCTCATGTAATTACTTAAGTGATTGTTTTTGTATGATTGATTAATTTCTATTCAGTCTTGTTATTCGTCATGTAAAGGTTACTTGTAGAACTTTCATCTTTCATTCTGCCCTTCTCATATACCCAAACAACTCATTGATTTTGAGTGTCAAGTTATTGTACTTTTACAAGAACCACATCCAATATGGGGATTGATGAAATGTGCAGAAATTCTTACTAAAATTTTTTCGGTCACGTCAGTTGTCATCAGTTTTCAATGGTTGTCTCACAGCTTTCTGAATTTACTGTTTTTTTTTACTGGACATCTCTATAATGTTTCTCTACTTATCAATCAAATACTACCTAGTGACTTATTTGCAGAAAATTAAAATAAAAATAAATTAATAATAGTAATAATAATGATATCATGAGTGGCAGGTTAATTTAAATTAAAACTACCAATTTGGTTTCACTCACAATCCTCAAAAATATCAGTCAGGATATTTTCTGTCAGCACAACTGCTTGTCAAATCCTGACCTTTTCAACTGTTGAGTCACCTTTCCTTCATACTTGACTAATTCAATTCTTACACAATCCACAAAAGTGGTATAATTCTTACAATTCATTAAGATCATTTTTTCTTTTTCATATCGTTCCCCACTGAGAACAAATTTTGATCAACAGTCAGTTGTTGGCATTGGCACTTCTACATTCACCGTAGCATCACAATCAGCTCAGCACTTTATCTTTAATATACACTGTATTTCTTCTTTTGAGAGAAAAAAAAAAAAGATCAAATGAAAATAATTAGATAAATCAAGAATAAAAATTTAAATTTAAAATCAAACTATCCTAAATCTCTTGAGAAATTGCAATGATAGTTGGAAAATTCTCCACCATACATCTATCATAAATATACTGGCTTTTGGTGCATTTTATGTTCAAACAGCAACATTATTAAAGTTATTCAATTGGTTTGTCTATTGGCCTGAACTCAGAATCTCATCTTAAAATGTTTTTCTTTATTTCCCTGTTTTCAAGCTGAGTACTGTTTGACATCCATATAAGAACATATTTTCAATTTGAAAAAGAAAACCCATTTGCAGAAAACCATGTATGATCAAATTTATTATTCACAGTCTGTGAGGCCAGCACATGACCAAAGCTATTAGAATGATTGGTTTGGTTGCTTTTGTTTAGTGGCATATGAACCTCTATGGGTCACTCAATGCCAAAATCTAAATATTTTGTATGCAATTTTATGCCTTCAATTACAGAGTTTATTTGGGTTTATTTTGTTATATAGCATATCAACCTTTATGGATTATTTAATGCTGACAAGATTTTTAGAATGGATCCTTATGAAAACAATATGTATTCTTTGTAAGAAATCAGTTTGTAGATCAGGTTTCATTGACATATTTTTGCAAAGAGGTTTTTTGTTGAGAATAAATGTATTGTTCGTAAATTTTTTGTTTTATTCAAAAATGTATTGCTGGTAATATTTTTTTAAATGTATTGCTGGCAATTTTTTTTTTTTTGCTTTACTTTCATAGTGTTTTAACCCCAGTTTGGGGGTTAACTATTTGAGCCTAACTGGGAACAAGAGCAATTAAGAGGTGGTTCCATGCTCCTCAAAATCTCCTGATCAGAGGTCTTGTTGCCAGATGTAGTTTATTGTCATACGAAGTACACCTTCAACTACAGATATTTTGTACATAATTTTATACTTTGAGATTAAAATTTTATTTTTTAGATATATAGTTTATAAATGATAAAATGCATTGTTGGCAATTTAAGAAAAAATGTTTATTGGTAATTTAAAAATATATGCATTGCTGGTAATTTCATTATAAATATACTTTTGTCGTGTTGTATCAATTGTTGTTTTGTTGGTAAATTTTACTATAGAAGAGTACTGTTGATTTTTGTTTGGGGGTTCACTATTTGCCCATAGCTGGGACCTTAACAGGTGCTACCAATTCAGGTCAGAGTGGAGCTGGGAACAACAGCAATTAAGAGGTGAGTCCATGCTCCTGAAAACCTTCCTATCAGAGTCCTTGCTGCTGGGTGTAGTTTATCATCATACCCAGGATGGTACTAGAATGAAATGGAGCTCTATAGCAACATTATGAAAATATTGTTTCCAATTTTCTTCATTACTATTGTACAATTTCCTCAGAGCTAAAACTTACATAAAATATCTACTTTATTTCCAGGTAAGAATTTTCTTTTAGAACTTACTGTATTTTACAGAGTGCGATGGGTAAATTGTCACCATTTTATAATTTTTAATTTTGCATGTGAAAGTTGATTATTTTTTATTTTGATGATTGCACAGTATAGTAGGGTCAGTTGGGCACCATCTGTGAAAAAAAGAGCAACATGACGCAATTCAATCCATCAGAAATTAGGAAACAGCATGCTGTACTGCTTGGTATTCGTACCAGAAGCTTCAATAAAAACATTTTAGAGTGTTTGGGTGTCAATCTGAGGAAAATGCAGAGGATTCAGAAATAGTTGGAGGAGTCTAATGGTGATTACGAAGGTATGATATCTTGGAAAACTCACTCTAATTGCTCTAAGAAAAGAACTCCCAAGTTTGTTGGTGAGAGACTCAAACTCAACATCGAGGCTTATATCAAGTGTCTTGAGGAGATAGTGCTGCCCTGGGTCAAGAGGGTGGCTGCTGGAAGACACTATGTCTGACAACAGAATTCTGCACCATGCCACACAAGCAGGAGAACCCAGTTATGGCTTTCAGTTAATTTCTGTGAACACATCACCACTTACATCTGGCCACCTAACTCCCCAGATTGCAAGCCCCTTGATTATTATATGTAGAGAACAGTTGAGCAAGAGACCAACAAAACTCCTTATAACATCAAAGATGAACTAAAGATTTTTAAAGAGCACATTACTCATCTAAAACAAAATTTTTGTAGTATTGTAATGCATGCCATACAGATGATCATTTAAAAGGTATGTCCTCATTCACATAAATATATATATATAAATACTGTTTAATGTTGATCTGCAATTGAAAATTGATTCATTGTGGAATTTTACCAGAAAATTATATTGACTTGACTCATTTCTCAAAATTAGGATGAAATAGTTATATTTTTTGAAAAACATGTATAACTTTTTTAAAGCATTACTCATCTAAAAACAAAATTTTAGTATTGTAGCATGCCAATTCTTACAGTAAATACTGTTTGATCTGCAAGATCCTAGCAGCAACTTTCAATTCTTATATGTGTTGCTTGTGTCCTAAGTATTTTCATTCATTAGAACCTTTGTGTGATTATTCTATTCAGTAACCTTCCCTAGGTTACAAGATTTTGGCAATGAGGATTAGCCAAAATTACAACAGTTAGTAACCTACACTTTTTAGACATAAATACAGTAATATACATTCCTTAATTTTTGGGATCACATGTTATTCTAAGAGTCATTCTGATTATTGATGTACATTTTTGTTATCATCACATTTGCAGCCAATCCATTTTTCTGTTTCCCAAGGAAATATTGCTAATATTTTTTCCCTTTTTTAATCAGTATTTAACGACAGTAACAAAAAATGATAATTTGTAGGCACAACCAGGGAAAAGGCCTACATCTTCCATATTGGTTTTACACCCGAAGAAGGCTGAATAATGGATCAGCAGAAATAAAACTAAAAAAAACTAAAACGGGCAAAGCAAAATTTGTGCAATAAATATTGGGTTGTCTGGAAAGTTCATGCCAATCTTTAGTTGTTCATGTTCCAACATGTTAGGACATATCAAATTTATCAACAGATATGCTTACATTTCTCATTAGAACACACTTCAAAGTTTAAAATTACTTAATTCTTATGAATTTTGCATCCCTATGAAAATAGAAGATTATAAGATGCATTTTAGACACTTGATGCTTTTTTTTACCATAAAAGTAAAAATGCCTTGCAAGCAACAAAAATGTTGAACATGCTTTAGCTGACAGAACTGTATGGAAGTGGTTTGCTAAGTTTAGAGTTGGTAATTGTAGCCTTATTGATGAAGAATGCTCAGGCAGACTCCCCACTACAGATGATGACCAAACGAAGACATTGATTGAGAATAACCTGCATTACACAATGCAGAAATTGGTAGAAACACAAAATTTATCAAAATCCACCATCCATGAGCATCTAGTGAAGCTTGGGTACTGAAATTGCTATGATGTTTTGGTACCTCATAATCTGAGTGAAAAGAATCTTTTGGATTGCATTTCATCTGTGATTTTTGGTGTAAACACAATGAAAATGCACCCTTTTTGAGGCAAATTATGATGGGTGATGAAAAATGGGTCATTTACAACAATGTTCAATGAAAATGATCCTGGGGTAAGCAACATGAATCAACTTTAGCCACTTCAAAAGCAGGTCTTCATACTAAGAAAGTCATGTGATGGAAAGAAATCCTGTGCAATCCTATCAATTGACTGGTTATTTGGTAAAAGTTTATGAGCTTTTGCCAAGTAACCAGTCAATTGATTCTGAAAAGTACTGCTCTCAACTGAATTAATTAAAGGCAACACTTCAAGAAAAATGCCCAGAATTGGCAAACAGGAAAGGTGCTGTCTTCCATCAGGAAAATACCAGATCTCACGTTTCTTTGGCGATCTGACAAAAAATGTTGAAACTTGGTTGGGATGTGTTACGCAACCCACCATATTCACCAGACATTGCTCCTTCAGATTTTCATTTATTCAGGTCCTTGAAAAATAATATCTAATGTCAAGTATACAAATATAGTGAAGCAAATAATATCTAATGTCAAGTATACAAATATTGTGAAGCAAATAATATCTAATGTCAAGTATACAAATATAGTGAAGCAAATAATATCTAATGTCAAGTATACAAATATTGTGAAGCAAATAATATCTAATGTCAAGTATACAAATATTGTGAAGCAAATAATATCTAATGTCAAGTATACAAATATTGTGGAACCTCCAGAACAAAAATGAGGTGCAAGAAAAAAATTGAATCTGTTTCTATTTTAAACAATTTTATTTTTTTAATGTCACTTTTATTAAATATTTTTGAAGGCATTCTTCCATTCAGAGGAAATGAATTTCTGATTTATTTTTTGCAAAGAATTAAAAACTTTGTAAACAAAAGAATAATTTCATGTATCATCATTGTCTGAAGAATTAAGATCATTTACTAAATACAGCTTAGTCTGTAATGAGACACCTGGTGAGGATCAAAATCAATATACTAATGAATTGGTCTATGAGATGTGCTTGCTAACCACCAGGCTATACAGACATCCTGTACACATTGCTCATTTTACTCTAGTACAAGGCCTCAATAGTGAGGCACCCAGTGAGGATCTAGCTCAATACACTAGAGAATTGGTTGATGGGATGAGGTTGCTTATCATTACACCTTGCTTACATTGCTTAAATTAGGTTGGTACATGCCAACCATCCAATGAAGATTAAATTCCATATATTAATGAATTTGTGAATTATTCTATAGTAAATGCTTTTAACTTTAGAAGAAAACAAAAAAAAAATAAAATTGCTGGATATGCTTCCTGCTATCAGTGACCAATCAATAGTTAAGTCTTACAAAAACTAAATTTCAAGAATTATGATAACTGGAATATTTAAGACACATTTCAATTGATTTGAATATTTAATGTTACCATTCTAAAGTTTACTCAAAATACAAGGTGAAGAATTATTCCACAAGCAGAAGGAGTGGTTGGTGGCCTTAAAGGTAATTAGCCTTTAATGTTCTATTTTTTCATAGAACATTTGTCTGTAGTTGTATAATTGCTTTTAGTTGCTGTGAACATTTTTGTCTCTGATATGAGAAGACTGATAAAGTGGTTCAGCCATTTTTTAATTTGTTATTATATTTCAATATTACCATTTTATGGTAATATATATTTTTGTTGGGATTTGATTCTTTTTTTTGTTATATATTGTTGATCATGAAGATAATATTTACAAAGTTTTTCATTTCTCTCTACCGAAATGTGACATTACTTTTTGAATGACCTACGAGTTTGTTTGCTTAGATGGAAACTAAAAGTAATCTATAAACTATAAAGCATCTTAGTCAAAAGAACCTTTAAACTTTATATTCTATATAGAACATGTGATTTTAGTTCATTTATTACTGATAATGAAGATCATATTTACAAAGGTTTTCATTTCTAGCTACCAAAATGCAACATTACTTACCAAATAACCTATGAGTTTATTCGCTTAGATGGAAATTAAAAGTAAACTATAAATTCTAATTGTAAAATTATTGTTTATTCACTTCTGGACATTATCAATTAATGCTAGCATAAGGGTGTGTGGTTTTGGGGACTTTCTTCAAACGTAGATCTTCCTCTCATGAGGATGTGAGAGACTAGCTTTTCCCTCTTGAGTAGGGAGCTTACATAACTTCCTGTCATCCAGTTGTGCCATATCCACATCATAAGCTCAGTTAAGTTGATCACCTGTTGTCATGTTGGGAGCAGTCATTGACAGCTTTTGAGTTGCAACTTTGCAACTAATGGCTATGAGAATACCTTCCAGGTTAACTCTCTGATGTACTGGAGTTCTCTGAGTTCTGATGTGGCACTGAGTACAAAGTTTTCTTTGCTATCTCTTAGGGTGAGCTTACTACATGTTTGGGTCATCTTTGTTTAGATCAAAGGCTCCTTACTGATATCAAATTCAATTCAAACCTCTGACATTTCTTTACTTGAATAGTATACTACAACAATATTGTATTTCTTAACAGCTATTTAAATATTTATTTTTTTCAAGTTTAAACGTTTGTAATATTCTGAATAACAAGAATTGTAAATTCAAAGTAATTTTTTCTTTTTTGCAGTAAGGTTCACCATGTACAAGGCTCGAGGGCCACTCAAGGTGGAGGGGGTTATGTTAAGAGACAGTTTATACAGATAGGAGGGAATAATAACAGTTAACCCTAGACTTGAACAGGTTAAGATTGTAATGATTGAGGAAACATCCTCTTGGGAGTCAGTTCCACACAACAGTGAAGAAGCTGTTTGAGCAAAACTTATTTTTCACCAGTGAAATATGGAGGGAATGTGGATGGTTTACTACAATGTAAGTGGCACGGTGGGTCTTTTCGTTCTCTTTCACTCCCACTATTCACTTTGACATTATTGCCTTGCTTGAGATGAAATGATATGGCATTGTTCGAAAGTTTATTTTTTAGAACAGACTGTTTTTTGTCTTGGTTAATTTGTCTTTCTCATTTTGTTTATAATCACTTACTATCTTTGAAACAAATTCACATTATTTTACATTCTCTGCCATTTACCGTTTTTCTCCGATTTTTATATTATTTTTACTACAGGTAGAAAATTGTGTGGATCACAGAACAAGAAAAAAAATTAATTTTAATCTTTTCTAACCAATCAAAAAAGGAATATGATTCACCAATCAATGAACTGGAGAATTAGACACTTTGGAGCCAATATGTGACACTGAGGCTGTGAGGTGGTTAAATGTTAATTCTGAATAGAAAAAAGGTTAAGCCCAAAATGAAATATAAACGAAGGGAGAGAATGGAAGACATTTTCCCTGGTAATGTGGAATTGAAAAAAAGGTTAGCTGAATTGTCTCACACCATAAATTGGAATTATGCACCAAGAGTTTACTTCTTTTTTTATCTATCGAAAATCTGACATGCAGGTGAGACAAATTGGGAAATAGCTTTATCTCTTTCTTTAGAAATTAGAAAAACACGTTATTAATGAGAAGAGAGGCAGATGAGAATTATGTTTTCCTTAGCAAAAATGAATTGAGAAATGAAAACAAGGAATGAACATGCTGTTAGGATCATGAAAATTGATCCTGTTGTGATAGGCAGGTGATCTGGTTTGTGTTTTCACTGTGATAGGAATCAGCCCATGAATAAGAACAACTTGTCTATTTGTTGGGAATTTAGGTAGAGAAACATATTTTCTTGGACAAAAACAAAATGAGAAATAATTTTATTTCTCATTCAGAAGACTAAATGAGAATGTAGTGGTCTGGTTTGTGTTCTCACTGGACAGAGGTAATCCTAGGGAACTGGAAAGGAGAGAATTGAAATTAATGATGAGAATAAAACTATACCCGTTTGCCTATGCTCTTTAAAAAATTAGATTTCTCAAGAGAGGTGGGAAGAGTTAGAATATAGAATACCGAGAAGAAAGGAGGAAGAAACAAAATTTAGTGCTGCCCATGTGGAGTGGCAGTGTGAGATGTGAAACGCAGCAGCTTGGAGTTAGGGAGAGGAGCAATTCCTGTGACTACTCCCAAGGAGGGTGGATAATTCTCAAAATTTGGAAAATTAATCAAGAAAGTAGAAAGGAACAAAAAACCCTTGTGGGATTAATGTGAAAATTGGGGAATCACCAAATCCCCAGAACCTTTTGGCCCCACACACCAGTTTTGGGTCGAAGTACGTATAAGCAGATGACTTTGAGAGCTTGGAGACTTGGGGCTGAGAACCTTCATTGAATGTCTCTAAAATCCATATCAGCTACCACCAGATTTCCTGATACTAAAGAACTTTGAACCCAGCTCCTCCAGAATTTTAGACAGGGTCCAGTGTCACTAAAGATTGATGTGGGAAGGGTTAATTTCTTTTGTACCAAAACTGTATAAACCAAATGAAGATTAACCCCATAAATCTTTCGTTTTATTTTTTTTTATTGTGGACATATTCTTTCCTTAATGTAGCACCCACCATGGCTTGAACCAGCACTGCAATTACTACAGCCTTTGACCTTCCACTACTTTAAGATCAAGAACACAACATGGGCAGAGTTGGTGTGGATTGAGGGAGCCAGCAACCAACAACCTGTTTGGTGTCAACATTGACCAGTGCAGAGTTAGCTCTCTGGTTAAAATGTTGTCTTAAGACCCTCTTGAATTACCTCTTTTTTAATTTACTGACAGAAACATATTTCAGAATGACAGAAAAGTGAAACTATATACATGCGAATTAATTGCATATACTTTTGTAAAAGATAACTTCATGTATAATGTTGTAACCTTAAAGAGGTTACAAACAGACAACGGTATTACTTGAGTGAAGGAACAGCAACACACACATAGATGAAAGAAGAGAGGTTTATTGTAAAAGAGAACACACATCTGAAAGACAGGGAATCATGTGGCAAGCTAGTAATTTCCAATGCAAGCCCCCAGGTATATCCTGTGCTCACTATATATAGCTTCTGATATAGTCAGTTCACATTGGTGATAGGGAGTGTGGGACATTCTGTTACAACATTATAGTGAAACCTCTGAATTTTTTTGCATAAATTTTAACATTTTTCATAAAAAAATTACCTATGTATACTGCAACTCATCACCAAATAAGTATGATTTTTAACCTCTTTAAAAAAATTGCCTGTGTATAGTGCAAACCTTATTTTTTATATAAAAAATAGTCATAAAAATTGATACTATACCCAAGTATATTAGGTATATTGAAGTTATATAATAGATATTTTTATGTAAATTATACAAATGATGAAACATTTTAAAATGATAAAAAAAGATATTTGCTTTTACTGACAGGATTAAAGTGGCGTAAAAAAATCTATTTATCATTTTATGTAATCTGTTCCTGATTATTTTTGAATTAGTCACCTTACTTTCTATATTTCATTGTAAAGAAAATATACAATTAGTTCAACTATATAATGTTAATTGCAAATCTATGTGCCTTATATGCAATGCTGAGGTATCCAGTTTGCTGAGATTCACCCACATTCTGTAGACTACCTGTCCTTACAACTCACATATCACCATAAAATTGAAATATTAAATGAAAATGGATGGGGGGAGGTGTCTCATCTGATATCAACTTTGATAATTCCAAACAGTTTGTGTTGATTGTAATTGGAGCAACATTTGTTTAAATTGATTTTTTTGGTTTATTGAGAAGAAATAATACTATAAATTTTGGCAGGGGTTAAACTTAAATCTACAAACCTGGAATGGGTACAACTAGGTCATTGGCATTGCATGCTGCTAAATTATTATCAGTGTCTAAAGAATTGTGTTAATTATTCAAGCATGCACTTCTATCATTATAAGCTGCCAAATATTTTCTGCTAAAATTTACTGCCTCCAAAATTTGATATGTGCTTTTCATAAATAATTTATTTCTAAAATTAATAACGAATGAATACTTGGAAAAATAAGATTATCTTGCAAATTTAGAATCAGAAAAAAAGCTACAGAAGATTAAACTGTGTTTTGAAACAAATAAAATATATAATGAAATATAGTATGGTGATGGTACTTATTAGTTGTTTCTTTATCAGGAAATATTTGACCGTCATTGAATGAACAGGCAGTGTTATGTTCTATTAAAGCAATTTTTTAGGAAAATAGGTTTTCTCAAGTCCAGTAACTGTTATTGCTCTTTCCAGTATTGATGGTGGCTTCCTTATTAACTTTTTGTTTGCAGTAGTGTGGAAAGTCAACATCTTGATTATGTCATTGTTTTATCTTCCAATTACATGTGCTATCCATTTTAGTTAAAATGATTTTGTTGCTTATTAGTGTTACCTTTTAGGTAAATATTAAAAAAACAGATGTTTGAATTAGAATAAGTTAAAAATAAGTCTATATGATTGATTACTGATAATCAGAATGTTCTATTAAAATAAGAAAATTCTATTCTGTATATTCTATACAGAATGTTCTATTAACATATGAAAATATCTTATGAAAGAGGAGAAAAAAAAAGACTTATAATTGTTCATTATAATTCCCAGAGTTGTTTGGGATGACAACTTTCATTCTTTTTTGCACATCGTCTGTACAGATAGTCTAACAGTTATCAGCAGAGCAATTGAAATCAGTGAGTTGAGTTCAATTTCGGTTGATATTGTTTTACTCCCTTTGTATCAATGCATCTGTCTTCCCCCAACTATGCATTAAATAGCAGGGTAGACTGGGCTCTCTTGCCTTCAGTGGCAATATATCTTGGAGAAGAAAAATTCTGAATTCAAAACCAGTCTAAAGTGGAATGGGCTCCCTCAGGCTATCTTGTCCAAGACACACCCAGTGCTGTCACAGCTGCAATACATGTGGTACTCCTAAAATGTTAATGGATTATTAGACTCATGTCAAATCATCTGTAATTTTGATACGAGTCTATATCATCCTAAGGGTTATTTGGATTCTTTATCTAATTACATTTGGTCAAAGCCAATTTTGATCAGGAATGTTATATTCTATATTCTATGTAATTTTTGTCCACTAATTTGAAAAATGTAATCGGTTTGGTTTGTTTTACAGCATATCAACCTCAATGGGTTATTTAATGCCAACAAATTATTTTTATTGCTGGTAATATTTTGTCAAAAATCTATTTCTGGTAATATTTTTTTTCCTCAAAAATGTATTGCTGATAATATTTTTTTTCAAAAATATATTGAATTTTCTTGCTTTTGCTTATTAGAGCAAAATTTGTTCTTACAATTTTAATATTTACGTATTGCTGGTAATATTCTTTTTCTTCAAAAATTTATTGCTGGCCCTCATTTTTTACAAAGTATTTCTGGTATTAAAACCTATTTTTACACTTTCATAGTGTTTTTACTCCAGTTTTGGGGTAAACTATTTGCCCATAGCTGGGGCCCTAATAGGTGCTACCACCCCAGGTCAGGGTGGACCTGGGAACACCAGCAATTAAGAGGTGGTTCCATGCTCCTCAAAATCTCCTGCTGCTGGACGTAGTTTATCATCTTACCCAGGAAGCGGACGTAGTTTATCGTCATGCCCAGGACTGTAATAGAAGTGACAGTGACTTACCAGGAGCAAAGCGAATTCGCTGCCTCGCATGTCGAACCATTCTCTGAAAGTCGGTCGCGAGTGCGTACACCTACTGCCATTTTTATGCAGCAGACTTATTTGCATAAGAGAACAACGCTCCCCATTAAAAACCAGGTGAGTGGACGTTGGAGGGCACTACTCACCTAGGCTTTGGCAAGACTAGATGTAGTGCTGACAGAAAGCGACAGCAATTTCTGGACATCTGACAAGGACGAAAAATGTAATTGGATTTCTTCTGTCAGGCACAGTTTCTCTGATGAGATGAGGTAGACATAAGACTCTGGTCAGCTGCATTGTCACCTATAAAAGTCTTTGATACAGTTAATTAATGATTCGTCTTTGATTACTAATTGTTTATATTATGTAATTTTATGAATTATTAATTTTCTTATGGTTTAGTTAAGCATTTTTCACAAAATATTCCATTAGTTATATTTGGTATCTCCATAAATTTTCCTTCTTTTCAATTGTCTGATACTCATCACCTATCCAGTCCATTGTCCAATCATCATCATTACATTTATCAAAATCAAACTCTATTCAAGATGTCAAGGCATTGCAAGAACAGTTCTGATATATTTTGTCATGTCTGTGGTTTATTCATCACGAAAGCTGAGGAACATATCATCATAATTGAAATCAAGAAGATCTACCAATTGTACTTTGGATGTCCTCACAGTGATCAAGATAAGAGTTGAGTGCCATATATGATCTGCTCAGTTTGTTCCAGTGAATTAAGGAATTAATAAAAGAAAGAGAACAATGCTGTCTGAAGTACCTTTGATATGGAGAGAACCAAAAGATCATTTCAAAGATTTATTTCTGTATGGTTAATGTATGTGGGTTTACAGTTAAGACCAAGTACAAGAAGTGGGAAAAGACCAGTACCACACAATGATGATGATCTGTTTCAATACCCCTGGAGAATGGCCTTCAAATGTCTAATAAAGAGGTACTTTGTGAGGAAACTACTAGTGATGTGGAAACAACAGAAATGAACGTAGCTTTTGTTCTTGAAAATGAAGACAAACTACAGAAATTTTCTCAAGGAGATTTAAACAATTTGGTTAGAAACTTGGTATTGTTAAAGGATAAAGCTGAACTTTTAGTATCTTGTCTCAAAGAAAAGTATCTGCTTAAGGATGATGTTTGTATTATTTATTTCTGAAAGAGAAATAAGGATCTCTGTGGACAAACCACTTTGTTTCTGTAATAACATTGAGGAATTATTTCACAGTTTTTGTCAAAAACATGTTCCATCTAAATGGTGCTTATTCATTGATTCATGTAAGAGAAGTGTGAAGGCAGTACTGCTACATAAAACAGCAATAAGAAAATATCTATTCCCATAGGTCATTCAGTGCACAGGAAGTAGTGTTATGAGAACATGCAGGTACTCCTTGATGCTATAAATTACTCAAAATACAACTTAAATATATGTGTTAATGGGAATGCAGTCAGGATTCACAAAATATTGCTGCCTTTGAGACAGTCCTGTAACTATCAAGCACTACATGCAAACAGAGTAGGCCCAGCAAGAATCATATAAGCTGGGAGTTTCTAATGCCTAGGGTATGCCATTAGTAAAGTCAGAAAATTTTCTTCCTCCTGTTCACATAAAGCTTGGGCTCATGAAACAATATGTGAAGATACTTACCAGGAAGAGCTCAGAAGACTTTGAATATGTGAAGGCTAAGTTCCCCAAAATTACCAGGCATATTAGTAGGTCTACAGATAAAGGAACTCCTCAAGAATAACAACTTCATCAAAACATTGGATAAGAGTGAATTTAAAGCCTGCAAATCCTTTAAGGGGACCTGTTAAAATTTTCTGGGTAACAAGAGATCTAAAGATGTTAGAAATGGAATAAAATGTCTTCTAGAGTCTTTTGCAGCAATGGGCTGTCAGATGTCACTGAAAATCCATTTCCTTAATTCATATCTGAACTTTTTTGCAGAAAATCTTGCAGCAGTATCTAATGAGCAAGGGGAACACTTTCATCAAAAAAGCATCAATGGAGCAATGATATCAAGGATTTTGGAATGAAGGAATGCTAGGTGACTTCTGTTTGAGGTTATACAGGGATGAACCTGAGAATAAACACCAGAAAAAGTCTAAATTCCAAAGATTTTAAGTCATAATTCAGTCAAAAGTAGTATAAATTTATTTTGCACACAATAATTTTGATTTTGTACAACAAATCACCACAAAAATGCCATATCTTGTATTTCTTATATCTTACAAGTACATAAAATTATGTATCAAAATGTGAAAACTACAGGTATCAGTAATATAAATGTGACCTGATAGAGAAAAACTGACTTCATATTTGTAATCAGCATGAAGAAGTGACTAAGAAAAGTCATCTTTCAACTCTGATGGTTAAAAGAAGTTTCATTTTGTTGACCAATGTTATCGTCTGTAATTTTGCATTCAGCCATTAAATATTCCAAGATTTATTCAGATATTTGATGTCATTCTTTTCATTTAAGGTATATTTTGTTGTTACCAGTATTTTTTTTTCTTTCTAATGGTTACCATTTTCAAGTCTGCATGATCAAGACAAGTAAGCCCTATTTTTTTCATATGGATTGTCTAAATTTAAATTAAGAAACTTGATGAATGAGCAAGAATGATTTTTTGAACTGTTTTGCATTTCCGGGTAAGATTATCCCTCCCCAGGTAGGAGAGTAACTCTTCAAGATTAACAGATTACATATGAAAAAAAAATGGCTACAGAATGTATTTTTTAAAAATATTTTTCTTTCTAAACATACGTAATCCTCACAGCAATCAGTTTTATAAGCACCAAATAAGTGGTTTGTTTGCATTATTTCAACCTCATCAATTAGGATTCATTTTCATTAAAGGCAATCAATGACTGTTTAAAAAGTTGTTTTTCAGCTAATTGATTCACTAACTACTATGCTAGAGTTGTTGATACTTCCCTTTGGCAATTCTAGTGCTTTACATGGACTTTCATTATTTTTACTTAATGTTTGTCTTGGTAGATCATCAGACACATTACTGAGCTTAATGAGCAGATAATGTTCTTTCTTTTTTTGAAGTTACCAAGTTTTAATTAAGTAAATACTTAAAGTTAGCAGAAAGAATTGTATGTGATTAAATAACAAATAAACAAAAAGAAAATAAGTGTTGCCCAGTACTGTTTCTATTTTTTCCCAGAGAAATAAGTAGCAATATTATCTTTATATATTTTAGATGAAGTATTAAGTGAAGATCTAGACACTCATACAGATGTCATGCATGGCATTCAAACTGTTCATAATAACTAAACAATCAGCTGTATACAACTGCATTCTCAGAACAATTATTAAAAATAGCTTCAAATGAATGAACTCTCAAAATCTTAAAGAAAATCCTTCATCAGATCTCAATGACTAGCATTACATAATCAGAAACAGACTTTATCAAATAAAAGGAACCACATCACTTGAAGACTTTCAGCACCTACAATGGATAGCACATGTAATATGAAGAGAAAATAATAACAAAAAGTTAAGTAGTAAACTATCAATTCTGGAAAGAGCAATAACAGTAGACTTGAGTTCATCCCATGCAAGGTAGTAAAGCCACTAAGACACAAGAAGGTGTGCAAGAATTAGAAACAGAAACATTACTAATAAGCAAGAACACAAAGAGTAATCAGGAGGACAGTAGATAATGATTAACATCGCATTTAAGTTTTTGAATATTAAAGCTGGCTGGAAAGTATGGAGTCAGAAGGGAGTTCCACAAGAGAGAAATGCAAGAAAAGAAATTGTTACTATAGAATTTACAGTTACATCTAGCCAACAACTCTAAATTGATGAGATCTCAATGCCAATCTAGTGCTGTGCTTAAATTAAAAAAGGGTCTAGGTACCATAGCGAAGAGTTTAACTGTACAATTATTGTGAAAGTATTTGTAGAAAAGACACAGGGAGACAATTTTATGGCAGTGGGAAAAGTAACTGAAGCCAAGATGCCAGATCACAACTAATAATATTACTGATTCTTTCCTGAAAAATTATTTTTTATAGAAAGTTTTTATAAATATCAACCACTGGCTGTTTGGTAAATGAATGACAAATGTTTCCTTTTAAGGAAATGGTAAACATTACCATTACTATTGTTAAACATTATTATTCTTAGTTTTCATTAGTTTAATATTACTATTACTTTAAATGTTATTTTCAGTGGATACCTGTATTTGAGAGCATTTTAAACAGTATTTAATTTTGTCTACTGGTCTATGTACTTTAGAAAACTTAATAAAGAAAATGTAGCCTCTAGCAGAATTTGAACCTTCATCTCCCTTTAGAGGAGGAACCACTGCTGGATTAGACAGTAAAAACATTTTCTATATTATAAAATAAGTCTCTCAAATCTAGTAGCTATTATTGCTAATTACAGTATTAATGGGGGTTTTGTACTTAACCTTCATTTGAAGTAATGTGGGATGTCGACATCTTGACTATATCATTTTCTCTTCAAGTTACATGTGATATCCATTTTAGTTGTTGCTGTTGTTGAAAGTCCTGAAATAATGTAGTTTTTATTATCTGGTACAGTTCTTTGTTTCAGATTCTGTAGTGCCAGTCCACCAGGTCTTTGCTATGACCTACAGGCTATACTAGCTCAAAGCCATTTTAATCATTGATCTGAGAAAGTGATTGCATACAGCTGACAGTTTAGATATTTCTGAATGAATTTGGCACCATGCATGACATCCATATAAAAAGTCTTGATCTGATGAAGCTATTTAAGAATGAGAAGGATGGTCCTCACTGAGACTATTTAAGAATGAGAAGGATGGTCCTCATGCTTCACTCACTCAAAGCCATTTAATCATTGATCTGAGAAAGTGATTCTATACAGCTCACAGTTTAGATATTTCTGAATGAGTTTATGCATGTCCATAAAAAGTCTTGATCTGCATGACATCCATATAAAAGTCATTGATCTGAGAAAGTGATTCTATACAGCTTTTAGATATTTCTGAATGAGTTTAGCAGCATGACATCCATATGGTCTTGATCTGATGAAGCTGAATGAGAAGGATGGTCCTCACTGAGACCTACATGCTTCACTCACTCAAAGCCATTTTAATCATTGATCTGAGAAAGTGATTCTATACAGCTCACAGTTTAGATATTTCTGAATGAGTTTAGCACCATGCATGACATCCATATGAAAGTCTTGATCTGATGAAGCTATTTAAGAATGAAAGTGGTCTTGATCTGATGAAGATATTTAAGAATGAGAAGGATGGTCCATATGAAAGTCTTGATCTGATGAAGCTGAGACCTACATGTTTCATGCCATTTTAATCATTGATCTGAGAAAGTGATTCTATACAGCTCACAGTTTAATATTTCTGAATGAGTTTAGCCCATTTGACATCCATATGAAAGTCATGAAGCTATTTAAGAATGATCTGAGCTTCAAATTTTTAATCTTGATCTGACAGCTTCTATACAGCTCACAGTTTAGATATTTCTGAATGAGTTTAGCACCATGCATGACATCCATATGAAAGTCTTGATCTGATGAAGCTATTTAAGAATGAGAAGGATGGTCCTCACTGAGACCTACATGCTTCACTCACTCAAAGCCATTTAGACATATCAAAAGTATGTTCATTTTTAGAGATCCCCAAAGCTTATTTCATGAAAACCTTTAAAGATTATCTATGCTGTAACTATATTATTAATATTATAATGGAAAAAGACAGTTAAAATTTCTTGGACACAAAGAGGAAAGAAGGTTTGGAAAATCTGACCCTGACAGGACAGACAAGAGCGACAGACGAAAACAATGTATAACCTACCTAGCAAGCTTGGGTCAATGGATAGCAGAACAGGGTTTAGGATAGAGAGCAGAAAGACAAAATTTATTAAGAGCTACAAAGAACAGGGAATTGTGGAGAGCCATGATCACCAACATCCTGAAGGGATACAACACACAGAAGATGAGATTATGTATATTAGTGTATATCAAAAGTATTTTTGTGTTTTAAAGATTTTTAGTCCAAAGCTTATTTCATGTATACATTAAAAGACAATCTATATTATTATTGCTATTATATAATTATTAGGATATATCCAGAGTGTTTTCAGTTTTTACAGACTTTTACTATTATATTATTCTTATATGTATAATTATTAATACCGTTCAGCTTTATTGTGTTTCAGACCTTAAAATGGCAGGTATAAATAATGAGATTCTGGTAATATGAGATGTTAAAGACATCAAAGCTGTTTACAAAATTCAGAAAACAAAAGGAAATTCAACAATATCTGAGCAGAATTGGTTTAACTCTTAAGGGTAATTAGAACAAAGTCCAGAAGTGGATGGCCATTTGTTATTAATTTTGATGCATTAAAAGTTTAAGGTAAAGGAAAACATGACCACTTAGACTAAAAAACTTTCAGAAAAGCTTCAGTCACTCTAAGAGAGTACTGTATATACTTCAGTATAGTGTTGAGAGACAAAAGTTATCTCCCTTTGACTAACCCTTTAAAATGCTAAAAATAGATATATTGATAGTCACGTGAACTGCCCGAGGGATTGTTAGGCACGAAAATCAAACATCCTCTTTGGTTCTTGGCAGTCAAAATAGAAAAACATACTTATTCAAGCATGTGACAATCAATATAAGATAAGTACTAAAGATTACCTTTTTTCCCAAGATATCAAATCTCTTACAAAACACATACACACCTTGTACGAACATTTCGGATATAAGTATGTATATATATATATATATTCAATTGCTTTTATATGAAGATTTTTGTGGTTATTTTAAATTTTTTTTTATATGTTTATGTTGTATTGCTTTGTTAATGAAACCAAAAGCACATTTTCTTGCACAACAATAGTCTGAGATTTTATGACCACTTTTGACACAAAAAATGGAGTTCACTATACACAGGCAATTTTTTTTGAAGAGTTTAAAACTCAAGCATTTTTGATGACCAGATTATACACGTAATTTTTTTCTGGAGGGGTCAAAATTTATGTAAAATATATTCAGAGGTCATACTATATATGAAGCCAACATGATTATATACACTATATAGAGACTTAAGATCTCTAAAAATGAAAATAATTTTAATACAATCTTATTGTAACAACAATTGCAAGACTTTATATTTTCTTTTTAATGAAGAATAAGGACTTTAATGCTTTTTTTGTTTCAATACCAAGTTCTTGAAATTGGAATACAAATATGATTACAAATAATAACTTATTATTAATCCCATGATTTTCTAATCTATCAAAAAATAATACAGTAATGATTTCTTATGTTTATCACAGTTGCTGAAGCCTTAATTTAGCTATTAGAAGGATTAGATGCTTTGGCTTAATTTATTTTGATTTATGAAATATCAACCTCAATGCTTTATTTAATGCCAAGGATAAGTTTGTATGAATAAAATATGTATTAATATTTTTTTTTAATTTTTTTTTTTATTTCTTTCAAAAATGTATTGCTGGTATAAATTTTTTTCAAAAATGTATTGCTGGTATTTTTACTATAAAAAAATCTATTTTTATACTTTCATGGTGTTTTGACCCCAGTTTGGGGGTTAACTATTTGCTTATAGCTAGGACCACCTAGGTGCGACCACCCCGGATCATAGCAGACTTGGAAACAACAACAATTAAGAGATGGTTCCACGCCCCTCAAAACCTCCCAATGAGCATCCTTGCTGCTGGAGGAAGGGTTAGAGAAAGAATTGCCAGGTTCTGAAAGCAAGAAGGCAAAAGCATACTAAAGTATGTCCCTATCAACCACCTAATTATCCATGGACAGGATTAATAGAGTCACAGTATCCAAAGATCATTGAGTTCATTTTTAACATCTGGCAATGGCTTAAGTTTGAAAGGTCAGAAAATTTGCTCTTGTGTTTTTGTTGAAAAGGTCAAATAAACATTCCAACAAAGGAGGAACTGAATTTTAATAGAAAAAGCCATAAAAGAATGCAATGTAGATACTTGGATGGCTTGTAAAGATTTGGCAAGGCTACAATAGGTCACTTTAGATGCAAGGAAAAAATAAAACAGTAGGAAGTAATGAAATATTTGAGTTCATGGATTTTCCAGTTTGAATCTAAGATGATACATTAGTCTCAACAAGCAAAGGTCAAAAATGAAAAAATCAAATAAAATTTGTCTGGAATTTTTATCTCATTATGAGATTTTAAGTTTATAGATTTGTCCCTTGCTGCATTTGATAAAGATTAATTTAAAATTTTCACTAGAGAATAACTTTTTTCTTCAATATATTTTACAATTAACATTCAAAGATTTAGAAATAATTGCATTTCAGAAGACACTAAGAAAATACCTTCATATACTTAAAGCAGGTATGAGAGGTTATAACATCTAAAACTAACTTGATGCCATAATTGGTTAAACGTAGCTAAGCATTTCATCAAAGTATGGATAACCAAAACTGATAGTAAACCTGATTTTTTTATGAAAAGAAGCTTGTATGCTAAAATGTACCAAAGTAGACAAGATCTTCACTTTATTGGATATTGTTAAATTTTACATTTCCTGATGATTCAAATACAGTTTTATTCATTATCAATGTTTCAGAAGTGTAGAAAGGAAATAAAATAATAAATAATGTTAAAAAAAAAAAAAACCCATCAACTTTTCAGATTTTTTAAAATGTTTTTACTTTTCATATTTGGGCCATATCTTCTGTGTCTTCAGTTGTAGTCTCGAATAAAATTTCAATTCATTTAATTTCTCCAGGGATTACTACAAATGTAATTATTTTTATTGTCCAAAAGATGTTTTACTGAGACTCCATAAAATCAAATAGTGGCATGTTTTTGAATAATATAAATAAAATTATTTTATTATTTACATTATTTGGACTTTTTCATCTTTGTCGCCATATTAATTACAACGCCATTGTACACTTCTTCAGGTGGTTGGAATGTCGAACTGAACCCTTTATTTTACTCACTGGGGTAGACTGTTCTAGTGCCACATTTTAATGGCTCTCAGTTATCTCCTTTTAATTCCCCTCTCCCTGTCCAGTGAATAAAGGTGTTAGTTAGATCCAGTGACAGGACCCAAAGAGTGTGAGTTCAATAAACTCTTAAGGCAGTGGAGAACTTGGAGAGGGGAATTAACAGGAGATAACTGATAACTGACATCCATTAAAACATGGCTGAAGTTAAGCATTATCAATACTGGACAGTACCTAGATGAGTGACCGCTTGGGAATACCAAGTGTTGTAAGCTTGGATATGTGGGTGGTATAAAGTGCTCATGGCCACATTACCTTGAAATACTGGTTCCTATATGATCACCGGTTAAACAATGTTGAGCCTGGTTAATACTGAGATGGATGACTGTTTGGGAATACCAGGTGCTGTATGTTTGGATATGTGGGTGGTGTAATGGATAATGGCTTTGAATTGTTAATCGAAGAGCAAAGTTCAAATTCCAGCTGGGTTTGTTATATTTACTTAGGCGTAAATACATTTGTGAAAGGTATAAATCCACCTCTTCTCCACCCAGCTATGGGTTAATTAAAGACTTGTATCACTAAAATCATTATTATCTAAAAACAAAAAAAACAAAAACTCTTCCAATTTAAAAATATCTTCTGGTTTTAAATGACTTGCAGAATGTTGATAAGCCATAAAAAATGAATGAATAAACCAATCTGTCTAATTTGAATCTTCTGTGGAGTTGAATAATTTTGTTGTTCTTTAACCAAACATGTACAAATGAAAAATTGCTGTTCAAATGTACACTCTATATGCACGAGTAATCCTAACCTCCAAAATAAAAACCAAACAGGTAAATTAAATAGCAAGCAATGAAAGGTAATTTTGCATGTCTCTGATATCATGATTAATCCAGGTATTTCCTTTGATTGCAAGGACATACAAAGAGAATAATGTTTTGGACAAGTCTATTCAATGCATCAAGCAGTTTGTAGAGGAACAAAAAATATAGACATTTTGTGAACAAAACCACAAAGCAATTTGTTTATATCATAAAAAAATTCCAGTAGTTCATTAGGAAATTTTGTTTATTGGCTTTTATAAGCAGTCTGAAAGGACAATATTCTTTGGTTGAAAACACTAACTTAGAATATGGTAACTGCCATGTTTTCCATTACTGGATGAATGAAAAAAAAAAAGAAAAAAGGAAGATCTTATAGATAACATTCCAAAAATGTTGAAAAATAAAATAAGTAATATGAAGAAATGTCTTGGCTAAAACAATGAATGAGACAGAAAATAATAACAGGAGACAAATCAGGTGCATGTTATGGTTAGAGAACTGACAAAGAACTTAATATGAATATAAAATGAGGAATATTTTGAATGAACATCTATAGAAATATACTAGTAATGTTACCCGACATTGCTCAGGCCAATTCGCTTTCTTTCATTCTACTATTTAATTCTTCCCAGGAAATTGAACCCACAATCATTATTTTTTTTGTTATCATTTCCCCCAAAGCAAGGTAATAAAGCCACTAAGACACAAGAAGTTATTGAGTATCAGAAAATACAACAAAAAGAAACTATTAAAGAGAGAGAACAATAAAAATAACAGGAATTTAGAAGACAGAAGATAATGTAGCTTAACTGTGGCACAAGGCTGAAAATATAGAACACCCAATGAAGATTGAACTCATGACTCAAATTGTTCTAGCGAGATAAGCTTGCTAACCTTTATACCATGTAAAGTTACCCCGAAAAGACAGAAGATAATCATTGACATTGCATTTAAATTTATGAAGATCAAACTTGACTGGGAAACAAGAAGACAAAAGAGAGTTCCATAAGCCAGAAATTAGCAGAGATCTTATGGCTTCATCTATTCATTTTCAAATGCAAAATGATGACACTTAAATTCATAAAGATAGGTACCATAGAGGAAAATTCATCAGAACAATTAACATGAAAGTATTTATAGAAAAGGCATGGGGAATCTATGTTACAGTGGTGGGAAAGTGAGTTAAGCCAAGATTCCACTCATTTATCCATTGCACCCTGTACAACACAAAGAACGAGATCAGTCATAAGTAGTTTCATTTTTTGGAAAAATCAAAAACAACGCACATGCATGAAGTTAAAAATATAAAATGGCAACAATTTACCCATTGCACCTTGTGTTTCTTGCTGCTGTGGCATTTCAGTCAAACTGTTCTGCAGTTGTTTTCATTTATAGAACCAATACAGTAAAAATAGAATCTGTTTCTTCACCAGAAAATAGTGGCCAACAGAAAAAAAAGTAGTGAAAATTCTGTTGTGTTGCATGCCATCACTGGCTTCTAGTAGTCTATTGGCAATTCCTCAGTACGGACACCAATGCTGCATCACAGACTGAATAAACAATTTTCTTTTTACTCAATTTATTTAAGGAGGATATCATTTCTTGGGGGAAGCAAGGGGGAAATAGAGAAAATGGATGTCAACAAGTTGGACAAAGACCCATCAGCGCATAGTGGCCTGTCTCAATCTATGAAGCCATAGAACACTAAGGAATCTGAGAGTGGAAAGTGTTTTCTCTCCTCTCTTACTTTGACAGCACTCACAATTTTCATGCATTTTCAGTCATATTAAAAGATTAAACAAAGACAACCAATCACAGTCAGGATTCCACACCATAGGGTTAAAATCACCCCGATTCCATTTGAATCATCCAACTCCTAACCAGTACATCATGATTTGATTTTTCGGATCGCTGGTGCATTCTGTAACAATACAAGTTCAGTTCCGAGTATATCTAGCCATTTGAAATATGTCAAGAGCTTGCTGTGAAGCCTTGATGTAACTTGGCCTCCAATCATAGGATGTGTGGACAGATTCTTCCATAGGGCTAGTCAATCAGCAGTGAGACACAGTAATGTACAGTATCATCCTTGTATATATCATCACAATCCACTTGCCCATTCTTCATAAGTTTGATTTCTAGCAAAACATTACATCATCTGTGCATGTCAGCATCCGCACCCCTTGATCTGGATTTGGCTCTTTGCAATGTCTAGCTTTTTTGCAAAGTTAAAATTGGCATTTAAACTGTGGATGAGATTAAAGAGAATGTGCCAAGGCAGCTGATGAAAGGCAAAGATTTCAGGCTGTGGATGGAGTAAGTAGAAAAGGTGAAAGTGGACTTTGTGGAATATTTTGAAAAAATGGGAGGAATGCAGGGATAATGTATGGGATCCCAAGTAATATTTTGAAGGAGGACCAAGAGACCTATGGCGAAGTGGCATTCACAGTGTTAACCATTCAATAATTGGTAGATAGGAAACTAATCCAAGGAGATGGACAGGAATAGCTTCAGATAATTTAAAACAGAAACAAGACATTAAAAAAAATAGGAAGAAAAGAGATGAATTGTACTCCATGTGTTAGAGTTGATAGCATGGTAAAAGAAAAATAGAAGAAAACAGATGAATTATAGTCAAACAAGGGCTTTTTTTTGGTTTCTCAGAAAATTCAGAATAGGTACGAACTTCAGAAGTGATAAATGTTTGTATCTTTACTGGCTAAAAGAAAAAAAGAGGTGGCAATATTATTAGTTACTCCTTTGGATAAATGACCCAAATAAAGGCTGTATTTTAGGAGGAAAGCAAAACAAAAATGATGGGGGGGGGCACTTTTACATGCATGTGTTGAGAAACAAGGAAAAAAAATTGTTTTTTTTGCATTTCTCTTCCAAAAGACAAACCTTAACTTGTCACTTTGAAAAGAACTTTTCATATAGAAAATGGTTTTTCTATTGTCTTTTCTGCTGACATTATTTTTGCTGAATCTTTGGATATAAAAAAAAACACACTTATCCCTATCTGAATCTGTGATTTTTTTTTAATATAGCATTTCATTGTGTGTTTCTATCATGTCCAAACACATTTACTGAGCTGTCACATTAGCAGCTTGTTAATTTCAAGGTATCGCCAAATCATTCTCCATAAATAACATGCTAATTTAAAGTAAGCATTCCGTGACCATTTTTTTTTTTAATGAATATTAAATTGCTAGATCATTTCTGGACAGATTTCAAATTTACAATTTTTTTCTATTGGTTACTATTATTGGGTGATGGGGGAGCAGGGAGAACTGACTTGATCAATGTTTCTATTTAGATTCCAAAAACCTGGAGAATAAATCAGCTGAAGTGGTGATAATAAAAGCAAAATCAAACAATTTATGGGATGTTTAACTTGATAACTCCAGTTTTCATTAAGTACAAAAGACTACAATTTCCATATACCAATAATCCTATCATAAATTCAGCTGTCTTTCTGAAATTTTTTTAAGATGATTATATTTACCTTTTAGAACCAAACTGAATCACTCACGTACACTTTCATGCCATCCTTTTTGTTACCTTCCTTGACAAATTATCATACATTCTTAGATTTTGGAGAGACCTAATTTAGTAAGTTTTATATGATCGTCTAGTTTTAACAGCTTACAGTTGATGATGGATGTAATAGTTATTTGCTCAAGAAGTTCTTCAATTTTAATAATCTGACAATCTAAAGTTTGTCATGAACCTAATGATATGATTTTGAAAGGTCTCTATTTTCTTGCATAAAGTTAAGGTCCAACTGGAATGCTTGAGTCCATAAAGAACAACAGGTAACATGGGTTTTAGATTGTTTGAAGCTATAAAGCTATTCCAATTGAATATAAGTCATTTTTTATTCTTCTTGAAAGGCAGCCCACCCTAAGCTGACATAGATACTTATCAAGGTTATTATAGTAATAAAACACAAAAGTTAGGCACTCAAACATAAAACATGCTTCAGAAAATATAGTTACTGTATACCTACTTTTGCACCCACTGTATATACCTTGCCCAATCAGATATATTTTCCATTCTCTCTATTGGCAGAAAACTGTTGACAGAAGAAATTCATTTGAGAATTTCCTGAGTGGATGACAGCTTTACAAATAGGAAATGTTCATTTTTGGATACAAATTGCTAAACACTCTCTTAAACATGTGCCTTGATATTGTTCCAAACATCCTCAACAGTGTTTAGCTCCAAGCAACAAGGTAGACATATCATAAACTTGTTTTAAAACCACAATTTGCCTAAGTATTCATTAACTGCACTAGCAGTAGGTGCTGAAGAATTACCATGCATGAAAATGGCTTTTCATTGCAATGCCACTGTCTTCCTAAGCTATGTTTGAACATTTGTCTTTAGAAATTGAATGCAAATAGGTCATTTTAATGTCATTATCCAGTTTCTAAAGGTCAACTAGTTCCTAAGAATAAAAAGCCTTTATGTTACTGACACTTCAACCAAACATGCTTTGGTTTTTCCCCTCAGACAACACCTACTTTGATATCTGTTGGGGCTATCCAGTGTTATCCTATATTCATGTGTGAGTAGTTAATTCTGGAATTTCAGTTTTATATGCTCTTTGAAATTTAGACTTCTAAATCTAGTAAAAAGTACTCTCAGCTAGGGTACCATCTCAATTAATGACACATATCTCTTTTGCTGTTTCCACAAAGGCTTTTTTTCCAGAATTAAAAGATCATAACATGACAAAAATGCATACCATTTTCCTTCATTTTCACTTTTAATTTAAAAACATTTAAAATTCATAATCTGCACATAAATCATAGAAAGGTGCATTGAAATGTCATCTTTCAGAATATGTATATATGTCATAAATTTCAGTCATGTGCAAAATTAAAATAATGTGATCAAACACTACCTAATGAAAAACACTAAACACTTTTGTTTCAAACTTATATATAGATAGATGTGCATGAGGGCTTGCTAAAAAAAGCTCTCAGTATAAACAAGAAGTAATTTTTAAAAAAATTATTATGTTTGTCAGAGTTTGGGAAGTTGTTTGGGCTGAGAAATTATCATACATGTATTTATATTTATACAATGTCCATGAATATTTAACTGGAATATTAAAGCATAATTTTGTATGCATATATATATCCTACAATATAGTTTTTAACATATTTTAAATATGTACTACCACAGATTCATGATACTGAGGGCTTAAAATGAAATTTTAAAAAAAATGAAAAGTCTTTCTTAAAGCTTTTATTTTATTTTTAATTTCAAGCTAATAGATTATATTTAATATTTCCAATAAGTAAAATACTTTGCTCTATTTCAAAACCAATTTAAGTTGACTGGAAGGAGATTTTTTTTGCTAAAATATCTGATTTCTGTGACATTTTTAGGCTGCATTTATTGCAAATTAATTCTCTTAATTAAAACATCATCTGAAAATAAAATATATTTTTCTGAAACTTTATTTGTAGTATATTATCTAAAGTATAATTAATCAGATTTGAAATAAATATTATTAACTTCAAATTTAAAAGATCATAGAAATGCATTTTTTTAAATGGTGGTAGCTGTTGAAAGGTTGATGACAGATGGACATTCATTTATTGTTATTCTATGGGGTGTGTAAAAAAGTAATTAAAGAATATAATGTGAGCATCATTTATACATCATTTTTAAGTACTCATTAATTTAAAAAATGTAGGAAAATATTCTCCATAATCTAATGTTTTATTGAATTTTAAATACTTTGGTTTTAAATTTACTATAATTATTGCTCTTATTTTCTGATAATGTTGTGTATGGATTTCTGTATCTACAAAAATAGTATGTTCATACACATACAAAAAAATTCAAAATATTAATGTTTGATGAATTGTACTAAGCTTTTCAATTTATGATTAGTAAATATAGTTTTTACTTAATAATAATATCTAAAATGGTGAAAATAATATAGAATTTTAAAAGATTTAAAAGTTAATTATCTTAATTAAAATTTTTAAAAAAATATAAACAATTCTTTCTTCATCAAAAAACTCTTTTTTAAGACAATAGTGTCCTTAATGTATCTTATTCATAAAAGCAATTAAAAGCTTTTCTAGTTAAATAATTTCTTAGCCTTATTGCATTTTTTATTTAACATTCAGAGCAAATTTTTGGTAAATGGTGTTTCTGTTAAAAAAAAATAAAAATTGATGATTTAAATTCTCCAAGGAGTTTTGCTTTTAACTAATATAAATATAAAGGGGGTGAAATTTAATTTACTCAAAATTTCATAAAATTAAATAAGTGGTTGGGTAATGGATTTTAAAAAAAAATATATTTTTATCAACATTTTCTAAAAAAAAAAAAAAAAAGAAAAATAAATCTCTAAAATAATTTAATTCCTGAAAGTTTCATTAAAATCTGACAGTTTGATTTTTGCAAGAATTTTTAAATCAATGTAGTTTTTACTGCAAAAAAGATGCTAAAATTTTCTATATTAATCTTTGATCTCCTATTCACTTGCAAGAAAAAACAAGATTTTTAACCAAAATTTCAAATGTACCAGAAAGTATTAAAAAATTTAATTGAATAATCAAAAAATACTTTGGTCTTTCCTCTTAATAACAACAACGATTTTGATGATAAAACTGTTTTTATCAAGTTTGGGGCATTTTTCAGCAAATTAGTGGAGGTATCTAATTTTAAACATAATAACTATATAGTTTTAATATCATTCTTTTGTTTCTACCTGACATAAATTTTTGCACATGTGTCTGTGTGGAAAGAAAAATCTTGGAACTCATTAGAAAAAGAAAAAAAAGGGACACACAGAAAGGATTTCTTTGAAATTCAAAGACTTCTCAAAAGTAATTATCAGAAATTTGAATCCCTTTATTTTTATGGTGCGGAACTTGTAAATTTAAATAAGTTCAAAGACATTATAGAAGAAGCAGAGACCAAACAAAATCAGAAAATTCAATGACAAGGAATTCAATTGAGGGCACCCAAGCAATGCACAAAAGAACAAAGGAAATCAAAAAAAGCTTTTAAAAGCAATTTTTTACGCTCACTTGCTTTGTTTCAGTCCAATCAGAAAACAGTTCACCTATTTTCATAAGTCTCTCTTGCTTGAAGGTGGTTAGGGAATATTCAAAGATTTGTTAACAGAGTTAGCTGTACCACATATGTTAAGTCAGATTTCAGGTCAATATTCAAACACAACCAAAAACGCAGACTGAGTTTATTGGGTAACTGAATAATAAAATGAATAAAGAAAAAAAAAAGCTTTTAAGTTGACACGTTTCATGCCTCAAAACGAACATTTTCAGAATAATATTGGTTTTATCAATGGAGCCAGTCTTATATAACTAGGCTTATGACAACATCATGTTGAAACATTGGTTCCTGTACAATCACCAAAGTTAAATTCCCAAACTTCATTCCTCAAGTTAAAATTATGGTCAAACTTATTATGATGAATGACTAATGCATTGAGAGTCCTATTTTTGGAAAATATTTTCTTTCTTTAATTATTTAAAAAATTCTACTTTACTTTCTCAATCCGAGTGCCATATTTGTTTTAGTTTACAAGGAAAGTTTTGTTGGATACAAAGAGAATAGTTCTCAACTGCTATGTAATATCAGTCCTTATATATGGCAGTGAATACTGGGCAATTTCTTCACAGATGAAGAGGAGACTTGAAGCAACAGAGATGTGGTTCTCCAAAAGAATGCTGAGAATTCCATAGATGAAACATGAGCAACGAGAAAGTTTTAACGAAAATGGGAACAAAAGAACACTTGAATTTAGAACCAGAAAGAGAAAGATGAAGAAAGAGGGCTTGGAGAATCTGACACTCACAGGAGATATTGAAGGTATGAGAATTTAAGATGAACAGCTAGTGAGATTGTCTAAATGGATGGCAGAATATGGAATGGGAGAGATTAGTAATGAAACAAATGTTTTTTTAGAGCTACAAAAAGTAGAAAACTGTGGAGAACCATAATCACCCATATCCTGAAGGGATGCAGCATATAAAAGTACGTTATAGCAACACTTTTTATAGTCATAGATTGATGACATGAGCAAAAAGAAAACTAACTAAAAGAATTAAGATGAAAGAAAATATGAGGTAGAAACTAAAAATGGCTAATAAATACATGTTATATACCATACCTATGAACATTAATGGGTACGTCCCAATCCTCATAAATACACTGGATACTATTGTAAGTGGGGGTAATAGCTGTCTAAGTAGTCGACCACTGGTTCACCTATTTCATGCCACTGGCGAGTATTGTATTTTTTGACATTATAAAGATTACCATTTCATTTCCAACCTCCATTTTGATTATTCTTCATTCAGTAACCCTTCCCAGGTTACAACAATACTTGATCCTATGAAAATATTAAGATAATATTGTTGCAATAATTTTAACATTAAGCTCTAACTCAGTTTAATTTATTACTTTTTGATACACTTGATAATATCTCAGCATAAATTTGTCTATTATGATAAAATCTGAATCTTTTGACTCACTAAGAGCTTCACTTTGCAATTAGTCTACAACAGTGGTTCCAAACTGATTTTGGGCAATGCCTCACTTTGAAATTTCTAAAATTCTAGTGCCCTCCTTCTATAATATTTAATTCTTACATATTCAAAATTTTACTGCAATTCACGTGAAGGGAGCTTAAAAGGCCATTAACTTGGTCTCTGAACAAACCTCCAAAGACCATGGTGTCCATGAAAGAGAAAAATTAAAAAAAAACAAAAAGGCAGTTACATATATATCATTTTCAAAACATAACAGAGAACTGAAAGGCAGAAATATAAAATATTTGAATGAAAGTTTATTCTGTAATATACTTTTGATTATTTTAATAATGCAAAATTAAATTTGAGCTTGTCACAAAATGACTGTTAGTGAGATCCTTATGTGTCATGCCTGCTACAGATAATGTTTTATTATTAGTGCCTAATATAAAATCTAACACCCTCACTCAGACTCATTAGAAAACAATTTACTGTTAATAACTCATTCTCAAATTGCCCCCTTATTCTGTTGGTATAGTAAGCCGAAGAATGCACATCCTATGCATGACCCACCAAAATACTACCATGCACCCCTCATTGGGAATCATTGGTCTACAAGATTAAATGTTCATATAAATATTATCAACATTAAGTCAAGTAACTTACTTTAGTCAATTTCTCAAATAGTTTAACAACGCTGTCACTGTTTTTTTTCAAAAGGTTGTATCCTTAATGTTTTTTGCAAAAGGTTGTATCGTTAATGTTTTTTTTTTCAGAAATGTATCCTTAAATGTTTTTTGTTTTCAAAAAGGTTGTATCCTTAAGTGTTTTTTTTTTTTTTTTTTTTCAAAAAGGTTGTATAATTTTCTCTTCCTAAAAACTGGATGACAAAAAGATTTATTTTTGTCAGTCTTGTACTTTTTATATCCACAATACCAAAATGTCAAAAAGACCACAAATTGAATGCTGTTCAAACAGTTTAACTAAAACAGTGTGAGGAGGAGAACAGAAAATTATACAGAGTATTGGAATCTCCAACCTGGAAATAGACAGGCAAATGAAACATCCATATGTCACCATCCTACTGGTTCAATATATGGTAAATTTATCTCGAAAATACTAAGAATCTGTTTAAAGTTGACATTATCTGAAAGTCATGTACATCTATTATTCTACAAATAATAATGATGTATTGAACTGATTTAAAATAACTGAAACTAAATTTTTAATTTTCCATTCATTTTTAGGATTCATATAATTACAAACAAAAAAATAAAAACAATCCTAATTTAATATTTCCAGGTCACATTTAGTGTATATGCAAGCAGAAGAATAATGGCCTGATGGATAGGTCATTTTCTTGCTTTAGAAAAAAAGTTCAAATCAAAGCAGTATTAGACCAAGTCAATCCTTGTCTTGAATGTGTTATATACACACAGACACATGAACAAGTAGACTCTTTTTTCTTATATTATTACAGAATATTCAAAATTGCAACAAGCAAAATAATATGATAGCACCTATTCTATCAGTAGCATTTGTTATCATTCCTGGCCTTGCTTATTTGTAATGGACAATATACAGAAGAAGTGAATTTTATGTAAAAAAAAAAAAAAAAAAAAAAACATCAAATACTTCAGTAATCATCTTTTTATTCTTCAAAAAAACAATGAAAACAAAGTAGAGAGTTATGAAGTAGCAGTAAAGACAATGGGCAATAAAAGTTTGGCATAATGGTCAACAAGGCTGGTCTGATATTATCCCATACAAAATTTGACATCAACTAACCCAACAAAGGTTAACAGGGAAAATCATCCAAATAACTAGCAAACAAAAATAAGAAATCATGAAATAGATTCAAATATGCTTGCTGCTAAAATACAATTTTCAAGGTGTCAAAAGGTAATTATGAAAATTTTTTATGTATTTGTTGAATAATACTGTGCTATCAGATACTGTTTTATTATATACTATTTCTTTTACATAAAATTATTAGCAATAGAAATTAAAATTTGTCATTTATTATATTTTTAGGAGAGTTAAGAAAAAAGTGATATATTTTTAAAAATATTTTATCACTACAATGTGAGTTGATTGTTTACCTTAAATTGATAAATGATATCTATGCAACTTTAATAATTTCTAATTCAGGAAAGCATTCATTTTTTTTTAATGCTGTGTAATTTTAAAATATTGGTCTTAATGTTATGCAGCCAAATGCATGATGACTCTTCTTCTTTAACATATAAAAGTTGTTAAAATGCAATTAAAATACAATATTATCAAGTCTACAGCTCAGAAGCAAAATATCAAGCAAACACCACAGTATTGGCCAGTTATATAATATATATATATATATATATATATATATATATATATATATATATATATATATATATATATATATATATATAGTAGGTGTATACATCCATCTAAAGGATGATTCATGAATTGCAGATGCCCACTCAGTCACATCTGTGTTTCTTCAGAGCTTAATTACAGTTTCTGGAAGGGAGCACCTACTCTGGCATAATCAGCATTTTCAACAAAGCCAGTACACTCAAACCTTTGGTCATGATGACTTCATCCAAGCATAACCTTCAGCAACTTTGTCTACCCAATTTTCCTCATCAAACTTGGATCAACCCATGTTACGGTTTTCAGGTACTTCCCAACAGTGACATGCCCCAATATCATCTCCTCAGTCCAATATTATCAAGAAGTCACCTCCTTGAGAAATCAAGCATGGTGAGATTCAAACCTGAGGTTTATGATCAAAACTTTAACATTCAAACCACTCAGCCATGTGCCCATATTAATTATTAAAAGTCATACTTCATGGAGATAGCTACTGTGAAAGGATAATTGAGCCTCTGGTCCAAAACTAAAGAGATCTCTGGAACAGCTTAGAAAACAGCAATGATAATTTTAAAGAAATAATTTTGAATTCCTCAATTTACTCCATAGAACTTCAAAACCTAACTTAAATTCTGATTTGGGCTGTAAATCTAATTCCGACCAAAAGACCAATTTGGGTCAAAATTTTAATTCAGACTGAAAACCTAGTTCTTCAAACCACAAACTCTGTGGAACTTCAAAACCTCTCACTTTAACTCTGTTTCCTTAGCATTTTGAAGAAATAAAATTGATTTCCTCAATTCACAAAATTTTGGAGATATTTTAAACTGAATTTAAAACAAAATTCACAAAGTTTCTGCATTACTTTAAACTCAATATCAATTATAAAATTTGAAAATCATTAATTCTTTTTCAGTTATCTTAAAATTTGAATTTTTAACTGTTCCCTTCTTATCCAGACACAAATCCCAATGCTGGATGTTCAACCACCAGATGAAGGGCAGATTTTCAATCCTGGGATCATTTTGATTTCAAAAAAGTAAATTTTGTCTACGTAGAGCAAGTGTGGCCTGAAATAGAGGGTTTTCAGACATATAGACACACAGAATTTGCTATTCATTTATTTAGATTACAAGAGTATTCTTATGCATCTACTTGTAGTAGTATTATTTTTAGGCACATCCTAGTGTATAGTTAGTTCACCTTAGAGACTATTAATAAATTATAATGATTTCACTAGTAGAATGTGTGGTTTTGCCATGTTGTATGAGCAGATTAAAAAATAATCTTGAACCTTTCCTGCTATACCATGAGTTCTATTACATAGTAGTACTTAGAGGTTTTGCTACAGAGTAAGACTCAGCAATTGACTAAGCAAACCACTAATACTCGATAGTGAGTTTGATCGTAGAGTGTCCTTTGTTGGAGAAGAAATTGCTCTAACCATGAAACCTTGTGCCAGACTAAGCTTGGGAAATAGGTAGAGGTCATTATTTACATGCAGACTATTGTTCTTATCTTTGTTGTTGTTATCACAACATTTCGATCATTGTGTCCACCAGCCTTCATGTTCTTGTCAATCCAAGTAACCTTTTTTTCTATGTGCACGTTCGTGGCTCTCCACAGCTTCACCCTTTGTAGCTGATAGTAAGGTTTATCCTTTTGCTATCTCTCCTAATGCCTCTTCTGCCAACCATTTACACAAGCTTTATATGCCATGTCTTTTTAAGCTGTAAGTGGTTATGGTTTTCCACAAGTTCCTCTCTTTTGTTACTCTAAGTAACTTTGGCTTCTTTATCAATTATTTCTGTCTCTCTTCTGCAATCCATACACACTCATCAACTAAATTAACTGCTTTCTCCTTACTTTTTTTCTTGCTTTATGTCCTGTGTATGTTAAATTCTCCAAGCCCTCAGCAAGGATCTCCACAATTTCCTGTCTTTGTAGCTCTTAGTAAAGTTTGTCTTTTTGCTCTATTAATTACAGTTCCACCAACCATTTACACAAGCTCAGTTATGTGCTGATTTCCTCTTTCACTCTTTCTAAAAATATGTCTTTTGAGTGTCAAATTTTCTAAGCCCTCTTTACTCATTATTTCAACTTTTTCTTTCTGATTCTAAATATAAGTGTCCTTTTTGTTCGTATTTTCTCTAAAATGTCTGAACCCTTTATTTAATCTACATATACTGGGCTGTGTATTATGTACTTGGACTCAGTGGTAACAGGGCAAGCAATAACTGAGCAATACTAAATAAGAACAAAATGAGATATCCCTGGACATGGTCACTAGAACAAGAACAATGTAGATTCCCTGAAGGTTAACCAGATCAACAAGCACCTAATGAAGGCTGAAACATCTTGATAATAACAACAATGATGATGGCAATAAGCCACAAATGATGTAAATAATGACAACTTTTTATCCTAGAAATTCAGACAGAAATGTGTACATCAGAAATAAAAAAATAAAAGAGGTAACAAAAAATTATTCATAAGTGAATGATAACATATTCATTAGGAATATTTACAATAACTTATTTGGTGATGTCAGATTTTAGTATGCAACTTGAGGATTGTTCATCATATTGTAATTAAATATACCTAATAATATAATTACTGATATTTATTTTTTAATTTCAGATAAAAATGACCAATATTTACAAAAAAAAAAAAAAGAAAAAAAAGACAATCTTGAAAGAGAAGCAAATTTATTAAATGATGGTAACACAATGTTGGGGCTTACAGTTCTATAGCATTGAAACACCAGTTCCTGTATGATCACTGAAATTAAGCAACACTGAGTCTAGTCATTACCTAGATGGGTGACATTTGAAAATACCAGGTGCTGTAAGGAATAATGATTTGGAATTGTTACTTGGAGAGCTGAGTCCCAGTTGAGTTCATTATATTTACTTACACACAAATACTCTTGAGAAAGGAGTGGATCTACCTCTTCTCCCTGCAGCTATGGGTTAATTAGTAAAACTTGTATCACTAAATTATTATTATCTCAAAAACAAAAAAATTCTTACAATATTTTCTGGCTTTAAATAACCTGCAAAGGGTTGATAATCCAGAAGAAAATGAATGAATCGAATCAAATAATATTGGAAATTGCAGAGAATTTAAACAGAGATCAAAGAATAATTGAAAAATAAATTAAAAAACTTAGCAAGAACAAGAAGAAAATGTCACAAAAAGAGATTTGAGAAAAATGAAAAGGTGATAAGCAATGTGTGAGAAATGATCAGAAGCATTGGGGGTGGGGGGAGGTTGACAAAAAAAATAAAAAAAACAAAAAAACTATATACAATGCCAATAGGCAAATCAATTCCACAATTATATCTGTTCCTTAATCCCAAATATCCAACGCCTCGTCAGAAACCAGGCTTTGTTTGAATAAGCATACTGTGCTCTTATGCACCTGACCCTGTCATGGATCATCCGATGAGTGCTCAGAACCAGCCAATAAAAATGGCTAAAAGCAACACCACAACTTCTGTCTGCACAAAGTGCTGCCCAATTCATCCTCAGTCCGAAGCTTGCCAATTCATTGTCTCCACACACTATTGCAAAACATACACATGATTCTGGCCCTTTTGGGTTGCTGAGGTAAGTCTCTGCTACACAAGTGAATTGAGCAGCATAGAAACATTTCAAGAGGCTGGTGTTGTACATATACATATTTATTTTTTTTGTTTTTTTATTGAGGCTGAACTGGGATTAATCTCCCTCAAAGTAAGGTGTATCTTGCCTGACAAAGGAGTTGTCATAATGATTTGAGGTAAGGTTTTACAAGGCCCGATGCGCTTACTGACACTGAAGACTCATGATTCTCCAAATACACCAAGATTTTTTATCAAGACACCATCTCTAGGAAGGTTTTCATTCAAATCAGACTAATAAAGTTTTTAGACTGGGCATCACTAATTTAATTTTCATTATTTTTACATAAACAAAATATAAACATCTGAAGAATGATGATTATTGAAATTATTACTTACATATTTAAATTATCAATTCCATATACAATGTCTGATCAAAAACTATCAGGAATGGTGCTATAAAAAGAAAACTACAACATATATGCTTGCAACAATAGTACGAGTAAAAAATGTCTGGAGGAAGTTCAATGAACTGCTCCCAGTTCACTCTTCTCACCACCTCTCACATAGGATGCATGGCTACATTTACAGCACTTGTATTCGGAGAGTGATGCTCCATGCAAGTGAAACCTAGCCCGTGACCAGGCCAAGCCAAGCCTCCAGTACTTACAGCATAATGACAGGGACATGATCAAATGGATCAGTAACATATACCCAGAGGATATGGCTACTACACAATCAAACGAGTTGTTGGCATGGCTTGGTCTCAAGGATCACAACCTCATTCTTCAAGGATCACAACCTCATTCTTAGGGTGAGAAGCCTTGTTCCATCAGTGGTATCAAGTGTGCCTATGAATGTCAAGTTAAAGGAAAGTAAGTGCCTGGAAGGCCCAAAATGTCATAGAGGGAGCTTAACAGAATTTGATTGCAGAGAGTGAAACCTCTCTGCAGTTGGCCCTCATGACATATGCATTTGAAGATCTGCTATGCATGCAGTTAACTAGAAGGGAGCCCACTGATATGAATGATGCTCCTGCACCTGCACAATAAACAAAAACAACTGAAGAAGAATTTGGCATTTAATCTCCTTTGAAGTAGTTCCCTTCTGAAGCCAAATACTTTATCCTGCATAATTTCCATTGACAGATTTCCTTGATGTCATGGAATCCTTTCAAGTGGGATTTCATTTTTAGAAAGAGAAAAATGTCACAATAAGTGAGAACTAGAGATTATGGTGGTTGCAGACCTGGGTAATGTTGTGCATGGCCAAAAACTGCTGTATATGTCAGTTACTGATGAAACCTCTGTGATATGGTGAGACAACCACACTCTACACACTTTCTTTCCAAGTACTGCTATAAACAATGGAAACAAGTAAAAATGTTATAACTTAGTGTGCATGCATGTCAAGCTCAGTCTGTACCAAGCTGCTTCACTCTGCATACTGTAGCTCAGTTACCATAGCAACAGTCTTGGTACTTTTTGATCACACCTTGCATATAGAAATCTGAAGAAAAAGAAAACTAGTTTTTAAAAATTTTGAATCTCCAAAATTTATGGATGTAAAGATAGATCCAGTTTATAAATGTTCTGGATCCCATCATTAATTACAAAGCAATATTAAGAAATTTTAATAAAAAAAAAAAAAGAAAAAAAAAAAAGGTATGTAAGTTGATTTGGAAAAGGTGAGTTAGTTCAGCTGAACTAAATTTGATCATGAGGAAGTAGCACAATTTATCTAAAGGAGGTGAATGTTTTGCAAATGATTTTGAGTGACTAGAGCCAATCTAGTTATGAAGAAAATTTCTTTCAGGATATTGAACAGAGAATTTTATCTTTATTATTAATTTAATAATTATACATTAATATAAAAATTATCTTAATTATAACTATTACAAATTGCTTATTTAAAAATATACTAAGCTGAACGACGTCTGGCACAAGGCTATAATAGTGAGGCATCTAGAAAAGAGTGAATCACTTGTGAAGTGGTTTATAAGACAAGTACTAATCTCTTTTAATCTCTTTTCCTACAATATAACAATCTTATACATGAAAAACTCTAAAAATCTCCATTGGTATATATATATATATTATATATATATATTAATAAAGCAGAACATGATGATCACCTGTCTAATAAAGTGTTGGTCATCTAGTGGATCATTATAAAAGTTTGTGTCCAATTTTCATTGTTTTTTAATTTTCTAATCAGACACAACCTTCTGCAATGATCTAATACATGGGGCTGCAAAAGTAGGTATACAGTAAGTATTACACCAGTATTATAATAGTGATTAGAGGCATGGTGGAGTAATGGATAGCAGCTTGGAATGAGGAATCGGAGAGTCAAGTTCAAATTCCAGTTGAATCCATGACATTCAATTAGATGTTACTACTCTTGGGAAAGGTATGAATCCTCTTCTTCCCTCCCCACAACTATGGACAGGACAGACTGTGTTCTATAGCCTTGGATGGCAACTGGTCTACTGCAAAAGGAAATGACAACTTACTGCAGGGAAAAAAAATCTGCCTTGTCAGTCATGCATCGAAAGATACATGATCGACTAAGTGTATATCATGCATAGTACATAACTGATTGATTATAGTATTCATTTAATACATTAAAATCATTTTTAATATTTTTATTTTCATAATTTTTATTATAATACATTATAAGTTTTATAATCTAAGAAATAATAATAATAAATGTTTTTTTTAGGTAAACAGGGGTGTCTGAATGTGAGGTGCAAACAGTGAGGGTTAGATATGTTTATTAATGATATGTTTTTATAATCAATACAATGTTTTGTGTTTCATGACTGTATACCTACTTTTGCACATCCTTCAAAACAGTTCTTACCCAATCAGATATGGACTGTACAAGTTTCCAGTGGGATCTATTGGGAAAATCATTACATGTGATGTGGTAGAATTTTAGCAGAATAAACTTGTAAGTCTAAGACATGACATATAGGTTTAGTTAGACTGAGATCTGGTAAGCTTGGTGGCTAGAGCAATATTTTGATATTTTCATGTTCTAAAAATCCTTTCTGTACAAACTGTGCCATTGAAAAAGATTGTTGCCATAATAAGACTGTTCAATGATACTATGAGACGTGGTATATAACAAAAGCACTATCCATATGAATGATAGGACCTAGTGTTTTCTAACACGGCATTGCTCAAACCATCATACTGCTTCCACTGACTTGTGTTAGTTCAGCTGAACTAAATTTGATCCTGAAGAAGTAGGATGATTTATCTAAGTGAGTAGAATGTTGCTCAGATAATTTGATGTGACTTGAGTCAATCTAATAATGAAGAAATCTCCTCTAGGATATTGAATAAAGAATCTTATTGATATTTTTAATTTAATAATTATACATCTTAATAAAAAAATTTCTTTAATTTTATTGAAAATAGGTAAAATCATTAGGTTTCTTTTTCTACATGCCGTATCCTTTCAGAATGTGGGCAATCATGACTTTCCACAATTTTCTTTACTTTTGTAGGGCTTATGGCCACATCAATTTGAAACACCAGTTCCCATATGATTACTGAAGTTAAACAACATCAAACCTGGTCAGTACCTAGATTGCCGACCACTTGGGAATAGGCTGGATGTGCAGGTCATGTAATCGGAGAGTCATGTTCCAATTTCAATTGTCTTTATTATATGTGCAGATATGCTTTCGAAAAGGTATGAATCTACCTCTTTTCAACCCATCTATGGGTTAATTAGTAAGACTTGTATCACTAAATCATTATTATCTAAAAAAAAAAAAATTCTTAGAATCTAAAAATATTTTCTGGCTCTAAATAACACGAAAATGTTTGAAAACCATAGAAAATGAAGAAATCAATTATTTTACTTTTGTAGCGCTTAGTAAGGTTTGTCTTTTTGTTATTTCTGTTCTGCTAACTATTTACTCATTAGGTAGGTTATTTTCTGTCTCTCTTGCCTTCAATATGTCACATGAGTGTCAGACTCTCCAACCCTGTTTTTTTCATTGTTTGTAGATATTTCAATAGTCTCTTTCTGATTCTACATGTCCTTTTTGTTTCCATCTTTGCTAAAACTTCCCAGTTACGCACATGTTCAGTTCAGGGTATTAACATCCTTCTGTCTAACCAAATTTCTGTTGCCTCTTCTTCAGCACTGGATCAAAATATGTCACCAAATGATGTTTTCTAGAGGCCTTGACCCATATCTAATTTTATCACTAAATGAAAGAATTTTTCATGTTCAATACTTGTTAGGTTTAATAAGTGCATCAGTTATTTATTTGTATGTAAAGTAGTGAGTTTGTTGAACAGTGAAAACTTTGAACCAGTGGTCAATCAGAATATTAGATAGAGGTCAAGAACAACTAAATTTGAAAAAAAACAAAAAAACAAAATAAAAACTCATTTTGAACTGAACTGTCCTGTAAGAAACTGTAGAATTATGCCACAGCATAATTCTTAAGTGTGGAGGATTCTAAACAAAAGAATCTGTTTACTGACCTGGACTTGCCTCAGAATGACAACCTCAAGTTGTCATAAACAGGAAATATCCAAATAATTTTAAAAAATGATGGCAATTCTTGGATTTGCAATGCACAGTTGATATCAACAAAACAGCAAACATGTCTGTCTATATTTCTGAGATGAGAACTTGTAACTATTTACATTTTTGGATTAATTAACTAAAGCTTTTATCCACTGGGCCATGTCGATTGAGTGATCCAAAAAAAAAAAAAAAAAAGACGACTTGACCCAAGGAATTGTGAGTTCAAGAACTGGCCACAGCAAAGGGAACAAAAACTTGGAAAGTTGTGTTACTAGGGCAAATTAACTGAAACTGAGATATCCAAAAAAAAATGAATGGCATGTGGAATTAGAACAATCAAAATGTGGTAAATATGGCAATAAAGATGAGGACAACACTCTGAATAGTGTAAATAACAAACAGCTATGAAATAAACTTTTCTCTCAGAATTTTATTTTCTTTTTTAAGATTGGTGGAGGGTAAATAACTACCAAATCTCTTGGGTTTCAAAGATGCAATGTACAGAATCATATATGCACAAAAGGTCCCGTATTTGCCAGTATATTTCATTTACAATACGATCAAACATGAAAGGCACATTGAATTCATATTCCTAAAATGATAAGTAAACATGCATATAAATATTAGAGATATATTGAGGGAGAATATTAACTAACCTCCAGCAGACACATACTTTACCTAGAGTAAAAAATGACCATCATAATAGTTGGCTGCTCATTTCCAAACCTATCTGCTTGGGTGAAGTGCTAATCCCTGTTGCAGGTGCCTGCTCAGCTACATTTACATTTCTTCAAAAGCCATAGCTTATATTGCAACTATGCTAAGCGAAGCTTAATTATGTTTTTTAAAAGAGTCTGCATAATCTCACCTATCAGTAGTTGAATATGGTCAAACCCCCAGTCACAATGACTTATGATCTCCTGCTAGTGTAACCATTAACTTTTTCTGAAGAATTCTTTACCTAAATTTGGGTCAACTTATGGTGTGGGTTTTCAGGCACTTCTCAACTGTAGCACATACTGAGATGGTCTCCTCTGGCAAGTAAACTCATTGACAAATTATATATATAAATGTATGTAAAATGTGTGTGTGTATGTGTATATATATATATATATATATATATGTTAAGAAATGGACAGGGTCCGACAATTTATTTAAAAGACATTTTTATTTATATTGTTATTTTTTTTTTTTTTTTATAATACAAGTATTTAAGCAAATTTCTCGGACATTCAGGCAGTGTTTATATAATACTATCATAAACAGAGCATTTTTGCTTAAATATATCTATAAAAAAAAAAAAAAAAAATAAATAAAAAATATGCAATTTTTATATATTTATTTTATATATTATGTATGCCTGGAAAGCGATCAATATCAGTGATAGAGCTAACATATTTAGTTGGATTGATATGAGTTTGTGACCCTGGGTTTCAGACTATTTGCGATCGTCAGACAAACTGATTAATTTTTAAATTTTGGATTTATTTATGGTTGCGTATATCAGTGTTTCATGGTAGTGGGAGGAAAAAATTGTCATCAGAACACCACTCATATGTATGCAGACTTATATAGACGCATGTTCATGCATTGCAGCTCACACAAACATAAACATGTGTGGAACTGTTATTATTTTTAATTTTTTTAATGCTGTTTTGTTATTATTTTAAAGCCGATTATTTGCTTGTTTTTGGCGATTGCGCTTATGTAAATGCTAAAAACTCCAATTTATAATATTTATTGGTATTTATGGGGTGGTATTAATTTTATTGGTGTGGGGAAGGAAGTATAAGTGTGGATTGATGTGGTAATGTTAATTGTGGTGCGGCACTAATGGTGGGGAGCAGGTGATGATAATAACAATTGTTGCAGCAAATAGTTATGGTCAAATGGTAGAAGAGATTGTAGTAATGTTGATGGAATGGTAATAACAATACTTATAATTATTATGATGGTAGCTTGAATTAAAAAATAATTGATAGTATTATGATGTCAGTGGTTTCTCTTTTCATGTTCATTGGTAGTTTATGTAGCAGTGTTGGTTGATATGTTTTTTTTTTTTTTATCCATTTTGTATAAATTCTGATAATAGGTATTTGTTTTCATACCTGCATTTAGAAATTATTTCTGATCTTATGTTTAGTAATTTCTTTTGTTGGAAATTATTGCTACCTTTTTGTGTAGGCAAAGTAGGCATTTCTTTGTTATGTTGTTGTGGGCAGGTGCATTTTTCAATATTTCCCAGCTTATTCTTGGTGTAATATTTCTGTCTTTTAGTTGCCATTTGTATGTAGATAATGTAGTGCTGTTTGAGTATTTTCTGTTGGAGAATAAAAGGTCATGGTTGATTTTTTTTTCTTGAATGGTCCCTCTGTAACACCGATTTAGTACATTGTGCTGCTTGCACTTACCTTGGCTTTATATATTATATTCATTTGTTGGCACTTCCCTTGAAATGGATATGTTGCTTTATTTTTGCAGTTGCATTGAGGTTCCTTGATTGTGTTATTGCAGGTTGTTACTTTTTTGCTGTGGCCTTTTATTATTTGTGTTATATCTTTTGTGCAGCTGTAACTAATTTTTATGTTATTTTTGTTGAATATTTTTGCTAAGCGGTTTGTTGCAGGGAAGTGCTTTTCTGTTAAGTTTAGGAATGTCCTTCCTATGTTTGTTTTGATGGTTTTGTTGCATGGTGGATTAAACCAGATAATATTTCTTTTTCTGTTTTTGTGTTTCGGTTGTGTGTATTCACTTTTTAGCATTTTGTCATATGGCATTTTCTTGTTATTGAAAATGTCTATGTTTGATGAGTTTTCAGATAGCCTGCAGCTGATTGATTTGGGTATTTGCTTGATGAATGAAGGTGGATGGTTGGAGGATGTGTGTATGTAAGTTGGGGGTGTCAGTATCTTTTTTGTACAGTTTGTATGTATTTTTGTTCAGGTTGAGAGTGATGTCTAAGAAGTTTACTGTTTTCATATCTGCATTTATTTCTATTTTAAATCCAATTGTTTTTAGGGTGTTTATTATTTTTTTCCTAAATCTGTCTAATTTGGGGACATTGGGTTCTCCTATCAGGATAAGTCTGTCATCTCTCTCTCTCTCTATATATATATATTTAGGCAGAAATTTTTCATTGATGCACGTTTCATTAAATAATCTAGACAAGTTTTGCCTACTTAGTTTAAGTAAGTTCCTTTCATATTGTCTGATAAGCTTAATAACATTATCATTGAAAGACAAAAGGAAATCACCATATTGATACATGTTAAAATCCTAACTAAGCTTTTGGCTTACATAAGCCATTATCAAAGATGACAATTACATTTCAATATATCAAACAATACATGGACAAAACAATAATGATAGTCTGTTTTTGTTGCATGAAAAATTTCAAAGCAACGACAAACTTGTGCATACGAGGTGTGGAATAATGATATTAATGATAATGTTATTAAGCTTATCAGACAATATGAAAGGAACTTACTTAATATATATATATATGATTGTGATAACTAAGGAAGAATTCCAAAAGCTATGCAAAGTACTAAGAAATAAAAAAAATTTTGCAAGAAACAAAGAAAAAAGTACTCAACTAATATGTGATATCTCTTCTCCTGTATGGCAGTAAGTACTGGTTTGCATCTTGTCATTTCTTTTATAAAACAAAAATGCATACAAAGCAAAATCAAATTAAAGACTTAGTTAATACTTTAAAAAGAACTGGGTAATTGCATAAAAGTGATGTGATACGCCAGTCTGGAACACTCTGGCTTTGAGTATCAAAGGTTTGTGAATCAAACTGAAAACTGACATAACACTGTGCATCATAATGAAAAAATGATGACAGCATGTTAAATATTGAAAATAACAGAAAAGGAATAAATCTGCACAGCTGCAAGGATGAGAAATGATATTTAAAAAAGATGTTTTCTTATAAAAGAAAAAGTCAGGACAAAGAGTCTGTACACGTCTGTCTTTTTTATTGACTTATAAAAGCAGCTGACTTATACTGTTTTACCTAAAATAGTTTAAAACAAGAAGTACTTTATATTCTTAAAAAAAGAATCCCAGCAAGAATAAATAACCAAGAGAAAAATAGAAGTAACTGAAACATTTTTCCCATAAAAAAAAACAAAAAAACATTGCTAGCTTCTCACTATTCTATCGCTACTTTCAAGACAAATGTCTAGACAAGCTTTATTAGTTCCAATGGTTCAGACCTTCATAGCTATGACCTTCCAAGTCACATATACAAAGGTGACTCATTCACATTCCCTTCAAATTCTGTTGCTACAGAGAAAGTTCCACTTTTTGATGTGGTTTCTATTATTTGGTACAGTTCTTTCTGATTCTGTAACAACAGTCGACAAAGCTGAAAAAAATATGGTCCTCTCTCAGACCTACTGGGTTCATTTACTCAAAGCCATAGAAATATGATTCAAGGTTTTAGGTTAATGTTTTAGTTTTGGAGCAATTTGTAGTGTTGGGCAAGACTGAGGCATTTCAAGTTTTTTTTTTATTGTTAAATATATATATCATATCATCTGTGCCTTTTGCTTTAGAAATTGACAGATACAAATATAAGGATGTACTGAAAAGTTCTCAGCTTGACCAAAATTCACATTATTTTTTTTGTAAGAGCTTCTTAATCAAGTCAAGAACTTTTTTAGATTACTCTCATATTGAGATTCTGACAGGTATTTCTGAATGTGTTTGGTACCATGCATGACATCCATATGAAAGTCTTGATCTGATGAAGCTACTTAAGAACAGGACTCAATTTTTTTATGTTAATGATTTTAGTTTTATAAAAGTATTCAATATTTAGGTATAAATATCTTTGAGTTTCTCCAGGTGTTGAATTAGTCATAACAGTGACATCAGCTATAAATCAGTGTTAAGTATCGGAATACTCTTCACTAAGTATACTAGTGTGGTGAATTCAAATGGCAGTTACCACTGTCCATTTACAGCTCATGAAATGAGTGTGATCAGCCCAGGCTGAATAAATCAAAAACAGCCTGCTGATTTTATTAGATGATTCATCAGAGGAAGAGATTGAATATGAGTGTAACTCTCCTGAGAGTGACTTGGAGATAGTGTATTCATTAATATCATCTCAGAAGACAAGAGAAAACCAGAGGTCAGAGTTCAAAGGTTAAAAATTATTGCTGAGAAATACGCTTATGCTTCTCATCCTCATTGCTGAAAGTCGGGACCACAGACAATTGTTACACTTTTCAATTCAGAATTATCCTTCTCCTAAACTGGCCACGAACCATAGCTAAAGTTACCAGTCTACCCTGATTTTTAACCTATAGCTGGGGGAGAAGAGAGTGATTCATACTTTTCCCAAGGTTATTCAGGAGGTTCCCAACCTTTTTTGCTTTATTGGCCAATTTTACTTGTAAAATTTTCCACTCTTCCCCTGTACAGGAAATATTCAAAAGCATACCAAAATACATTGGTAAATGTTCATTACTGGTTCGTAATCTGATATTATGATGCAGTAAAAAATACCAAAGGGAGGTAATAAATAAAACTGACTCATTCTGTTATCATATTAAACAACCCAAAGCTAACTTGAGCATTGAAAACTATATATATAATTTAGTTTTATGGTTAAGGTTAGTATTATTGTTAGGATTGCAAGTGTTGACAAAAATTAAACGATTTTTGTTCATAGTTATAAAATTAAAAAGAATATACATTACTAGCAACTAATAAAAATTCAGTGAATATTTTTTGTTCTTGTTCTTCGCTTATCTGATATTTATCCCCCAAAAATGCTATTTTGTTTCAAGAACTATTTAAATGCGAATGACCATACCTAAAACTAGAGAAAATGCCAAGATATTTCTTGTTTAAAGAGATACTTATATCTTATCTTGGAATGTAACCAAGTTATTTGTAATTAACCTCCTGTTTTGGGGGTTTTTTTTTATACAGGTTCCTTGCATATCCCCTTTGAATATTTTTTTTATCAAGTAACATATGTTGAAACACCTTTTTAATACACAAAATCCTATACTGACTTACCAAAATTCATCATTTTTTGTTCAGTTGCTCATCAACCACCAGTGGACTATATCATTTAGGTTGGAAAAGCCTAGCCTAAGTAAGTATAATGGACTCAACTGGAATTTGAAATCAGCTCTCTATTTATTAATTCTGAGTTGCTATCCATTACACCACTCACACATTCCTTTGTTGATGTATCTCATGAAGAAAAAAGTGATGTCAGTGGAACAAGAATACTCTTTCAACCATTACTTTGAAGTTGTTTACCAAGATGCTGCTCATCTACCCTCATCATAAGGGTGAAGCCATTGGCTATTTGTAAAGTTGTCATCAAAGTGAGTAAGAAGTCCCATCTATACCAGTTTTAAAATTAGAGAGATTCTTCACCTAGACAGACTGCAAACCAAGGCTAAAAAACTATATGAGGCAGGGATGTTCAGATCCTTAACATACCTGCATACCCAACAGCCTGTGACAAAGTTTTAAAATCAGTAATTGATCTTGACTTGGTACCTTGACTTCCATCACTTTCTCACAAACATTATGTAGCTTCCCTCTGTCTTTTCTAGAAATATTTTCTTGGCAATTCTTCTGACAAGCTTTTTTACCTGGTGCCCTGACTACACAAATTTAAGCATGCTATTAGACTGGTCATCTAGGTCCCACCCATTTACTGTCAAAATAGTTAAATCTAACTGCCACTTCTACTCCAACTGTTTCTTTTCTCACACTTCCCACCTTTTACTTCCCTTCTGTTTACTTACTTCCTTGAAAACTACAATCCTCAAAACTTTAAATGCAATGTCAATTGCCATCTTCTTGAATCATATTCATCTCTTATCCTTTCCTCAATCCTCCCATTATTCAGCCTTTTTGCTCACTTTCACTATCTGTAACCCACTGTGTACTGGTTGCATTCCTGCCTTGCTTTGGGTGAACCAATTTTAAAAAAAAGTTTCAAGAACCAAGTTTGATTGTTTTTTATGGTTTATCAACCTTTGTAGGTTATTTAAAGCCAGAAAATATTTTTGGAGATTATAAGAGTTTTGTTTTCGAAAATAATGATTTGCTGATAAAAGTCATACTATTTAACCCATAGCTGGGATAGAAGAGGTGGATTTATATCTTTCCTAAGAGTGTTTGTGCACAAGTGAATATAACAAACCCAACTGGAACTGGAACCCAGGTTTCCAATTTTGAGCCATTATCCATTACACTACATGTGGCACATTTGGAAAACCTTACATGTGTTGACCCAAGCCTTGTGAGTCAAATTGGGTAATCAGAACCCTTGGGAACTGTTGATGGCTGTGCTAGCACAAAGTTGCAAGTCATTATGGCTGAGGGCTTGATGTGTGCTAGCCTTCTTTAAATTGTTGATCGCATTAGATAATATGTTCTTTCCCAGAAACTGTAACTAAGGTCTGCGCAGCATAGTTGTAATATAAACCACAGGTGGTTGTTGAACAAACAAAAATGAGCCTGAGCAAGTGTCTGAAATAGGGATTAGCTTGTCGCGCTTGTAGATAAGTATCCTCGAATACAAGTGACCAGCTATACAAAAATAAATGCACTTGTTACTTTACAGAAACTCTTATTTTTTTTCAAGCAGATGTGAAATCATATGAGAGAAAAGAATTTCTTCAATGAAATAAGATAATTAGGAGAAGTTGCATTTACTAAAATAAGCCTTGGGATAAATTTTCAAATACAGAGGGATGAAATAAATGAAAGTCACATGGTGGGTGATGGGAAGAAATCAATCAAACAGTAACAATCAATAAAAGAGAATGAGGCTATAAAAATATAATGAAGCAATGTTGATTTCAGATTTCTTTTTAGGCAGATTTTCTTTTTAAAAATCAGATGATAAAATTGAGAGTGACAAGAGTTATATTCACTTTCTGTTAAAAATCATTAGCATTCATATCAATAAATACCATCTTTCTGAGTGTACATTGGAAAATGCATACACACATTCAAACAGGTTCTATTAGACAGAATAGACAGAGAATATCTATTGTGTCTATTGAGGTACTCCTGCTATAGAATTAATTGCTTTGTTATTTACATGTGGAATATAGTCCTCATCTTTGTTGTTGTTATCACAACGTTTCAGTCATTGTTCCATCAGGCCTTCATCAGGTGTATATCGATCTAGATAACCAACAGAGAATTCTGAACTGAATCCATTATTCTATGAGGTAGATTGTTCTCCATTGCCTATGTCTTATTTTAGTACTGCTCAGTTACTGTTTGCCTCATTTCTACTGAGTCCAAGAACACTGCCCAGTCAAAGAATTGAACTCACAATTACTATGTCATCAAATTCATGATTCAATGCTTTAATCCACTAGGATATTTCTGTGTGAAGAACTTAGGGCCTTTAACCTAACCTACCTGCTGATGAGTGCTGCAACAGCTGTTTTTCATGCTTGACTGCACTCACTGAAGTTTCTCTTTTGTTACAGCTGTTGCTACTGTTTGTTAAATGCCATGATATTTTTGGGGATTGATATTGGAATGGTTTCCCGTTTCTTTCTCAACAGTGGTAAATTGAGGCACCACCTCGATTTAGCTGGCTGTTGACTTGTTAAGAGTTCTTCCAAACTTGTTGAGTCATGACAAAGTTTTAGAGAAAATGGAAACAAAAAGGAAACTAATACTTAAGATCATGAACATACAGTTGAGGTTTCTGGGGCATATAATAAGGAAGGAAGGAAGGCCTGGAAAATCCAATACCCTCAGGACAGATAGAGAGCAAGAGGGACAGAGGAAAACAATGCATAACATACTTAATGAGCTTGAGTAAATGGATGGTGGAACAGGGACTGGAAGTTGTGGAAAGCCATGATCACTAATGTCCTAAGGGGACACAGCACATAAAAAAGCTGCTGCTTCTAGTGGCAACAATACCACTCATTAAAATATGATGTGTGATGTAGTTGCTTGTGATGGGACTAAATTCTGTTGCTGCATCTTAAAAAAACACACATGGATGCAAATTTGTTGAAGACCCCTTCAATTTAACTGCCTTTGCAAAACTCGCCTGCAAACTCTGTCACCTCCACAATTTATCCCAAAACTCTTCCTTTTATATTTTGCCTTTTGTGGTGGAACACTTCCGGTTCTGGCCCAAGAGGCTTCGAGAAACTCCTGAACCATTTTGAATCAGAAATCTTTCGTTGTTTATTTAGCAGATCAGATTTCTGGTCTAATTATAACTAGTAGTGGTTGAATGCATTTAACTGTGAAAGCCTGGTGTGCCTCTGAGCTGTGTTGACCTTTCTCACTGAGTGGTTGATTTTAAAAGGCTTTTCACAGAATAATGTCTGTTGTTTGGTGACTGTATGATCACTTAGCCCACATGGTAGTAATTTCTAGTGTTGTTAAAAATTCCTTTTTTTTCTTATTTTCTTAAATTAAGTTTTATTTTTAAAAGAACCTAATTTAAATTTGCATTGATATTTTTCACATGCCACCCATTACATAACACTACTGTTGAAACCTGCTGTAGTTCTTTCTTTTTTAACAGCTCCCATATTGTATTTATTTCTATGCTAGGCCTACTAAGGAGATCCATATAGCCTTGTTGCTTAATCAGTAACTTTATCTCAAGGAGAAACATGTAAAAAGAACTTTCTAAAATTAAGTCTATTCAAAACAAAGAAAAAAAAACCTACTTACATATTAGGAACTGAGGTGTAGGGTAAGGGATTAAATATTAGCAGTGATGATTGGGAGATTGTGTGTATAACAGAAGATTTGATAGGGAAGTGGACTCTTCTTCTTTGTTAAGGGTCACTAGATTCATGCAGATGTGGTACTGTTAAAGTGAAAGTGGAGAAAGAAGACAGATGGAAGTATGAAAGACTTGAGGTCAAAGGTGTAGGAACTAGAGACAAAATGAGGATTCATTTCACTCCCAGGTGAACCAAGTTTGCAAAAAACAGTGAGTATGACTAATTTTTACTTTTCCAAAATCACAATAATGGTTGAATCTTAAGATTGCATTAGTCCTAGTTTTGACAATTTTTTTTTTAACCATATTTCTGCATGTAATAAAAAAATTAATTTGCTATTAAGATGAACTAACAAAAAAAAGTATTAACAATATTACAAAGAGATCTGAGAAAAGAAAAAAATGGGGTAATAAGGAAAAGAATGGATTTTGAAGAAGTTGATATTGTGAATGTAATGGCAATACCAACATTAGCTGTTTCCTTATAAGGAACTCTTTGGATTTCAATGACCAAGCAACCAGTATCACTTTCAGTTGAAATGAATAAAAAATCTCCCTCTTCAAACAATTTTTTAGGAAAATAGGTTTCTCAAGTCTGGTATCTGTTATTGCTGTTTCCTATAGTGATAGAGGGGTTTTCTTCTTAACCTTTTATTTGAAGTGATGTGGAATATCAACATCATGAGTACATCATTATTTTCTCTTCAAATTACATGTTGTATCCATTTTAGTTGTTGCTGTTGTACAAAGTCCTCAAGTGATTTGGTTTCTGCTATTTAGTACAGTTCGTTGTGGTTTTGTAGCACCAGTCTACAATGTTTAAAGAAGTGTGATCTTCCCATAGACCAACAGGTTTCACTTGCTCAAAACCATTTTTAATCATTGATCTGAAAGGGGTTTTATAGATCAGTGATTCCCAAAGTGAATGGTGGTGTTGGCAAGATCGAGAAAGTTGTGTGAAAAAAAAAAAAAAAAAAAAAAAAGGGCAGTCAGAAGCTGGCAGTGGCACATCGATATACACACACACACACTGAACTCTCCCATTGATTTCAATATACAAGGGTCAAGCAACTCAGTTCCTATAAATCGACAGTCAGACTACCCACACAAATCATTTGATTATAGTGGTAAAGGTTTGTGCAGAACCAACCAGACTTTTTGGAAGAGCCTAATACAGAGAACTGGTGCACAATGTGCCACAAGTTCCCCAAACAACCCTCCACAGGTTTTGAATTCACAGCTGTCCTACTAGACCAGTTACCATCCAAGGCTATAGAACCCAGTCTGTTCTGCTATTTACTCATAGCTGGGAAAACAAGAAGAGGATTCATACCTTTCCTAAAGGTATTAGCACGTAAGTGAATGCAATGGATTCAACTGGAATTCAAATTTGGCTCTGATTCCTCAATCTAAGCTGTTATCCATTACTCCACAATATATATATATATATACACACACACACACATATACACATTTGGTACACAGACATCATTATATGCAAAATAAGATTTAGTCTTAATCATTGAAATTATATCTTCACTTATCATTTGGTCACAATTTATATCCTGACAAAATCATCACCAAAATCTTTTCAAACATAAAAGCACAGAAAAATGTATAAGAAGTACAGTCTTAACAGAATATCTTATGTGTGGATGTAGATAGCTGTTAAAGGCAACAAACTTACCTCTTTTTCCATTTGGTCACTAGCTTTAATGTGCAGTACCACAAGATCTCTTAGAAAGTTTCACCTACAAAAACAAAAGAGAAAAAAAAAAACATTAATAATGATAATATTAACAGTTTCCTTCATCATAAAGAAAAGTTGAAATTTACAAAATCTTTCTATTAAAACAATTTTAAAGAAAAAAAAAAAGCTTCTCAGATCCAAGCCTACCTGCCATGCCATGTGCACTGAGCTGACTCATCCTTATTCTCTTCATATTCCATTGGTAAGGAGGAAGTTCTGCACTTCTTCCCCAGACCAGTTGCATTGTGGAACTGACCCCCAAGAGGATGCTTCTCATTCAGTGACCCTTTACCTAGAGTGGTGAAGCTTGTTCCAGTCAAATTCTCATGGCTTAAAAATAACCCTGTGGCCAGGAATTAAGACAAAAATTTTTCTATCCTCCTTAAAATTCCAAACTCTTTGAACATTGGTTGAACCAGTTCTACTGTTATGGATCAGAAACTTGGAACTTATCTGTTTATCTTGAAAGATGACTGGATGGAACATAGACAAATCTATTTAGAAAAATCCAGAACATCAGTTGGCAATCTTATACAACACTTAACACAATTTATGGAGAACAGAGACCAATCTCACTTAAGCTCAAGCAAAAACAACTACAGTTTACCGGCTACTGTCACTGAGATGACAGGAAAATCATCTCATCTTATTCCTATGGCATCCTTCTGGAAGAGTCTTTTCCTGTAAATTGACTTTCCCGGACGCCATAGCTCTGGACTCAGGGTTGGGCATTGGAGATCTGGGGACAGCAATGCAGGATCAAACAGTGTGGAAAGGTATTGCCAATGAAGTTACAAACAACCATAGGGAGGTTGAAGGATGATGATGAAGAAAAAATGGATTTATCTCTTTCCCAACAGCATTTTTGCAGAAGTGAGTGTATTGCACACAGACTTATGACTACATAAGTTAGATATAACATAGATATAAATACATTGTGAATATATATATATATATATATATATATATATATATATATATATATGAAGAAATGGTGGTTGATGCATGCATTTATGTAGCATATAAGTAAAAAGAAAAAAATGAAATTAAATGTCTCATCGTCAACCCAAAATTATTTGATATGCAATGAGAAATTTCAGTGAAGGAAAACAGTAAAAAAAAAAAAAAAAAAATGGCATCTCGAGAATGGAGCATTTTGGCTCAGAAAAAGCAATGAAGTGCTTCATTAGTCATGACTTGGAGGCACATAACAGAAAAGATTGTAAAAAATACTTATATCAAATACTTATTAATTGGAAGACAAGGCAATTATAGATAAATGGAAACAGTTCAAGCAAGAAGCAGTATCAAAACAAAATCTATATATATATACATATGTGTGTGTGTGTGTGTGTGTGTGTGTGTGTGTGTATCTATATATTTGTATGTATGTATATGTCTCTCCTGTCATTTTCAATGTAAGAGGGTCAAGCAGCTCAGTTCTTTGAACCAACAGCCAGACTACCTACACATATCATTTGATTATAGGCTTGGGCAAAACTAACCACACTTTTTGGAAGAGTCAAATAAAGAGAACTGGTGCCCAGTATGCCACAATGTCCCAAAACAACACTTTGCAGGTTGTGAATTCAGAGTTTCCTTCTTCTGACTGCTCACCACCCAAGGCTATAGGACCCAGTCTGTCCTGCTATTTAATCCACAGCTGGGAAGAGAAGAGATGGATTCATACCCTTCCCAAGAGTATTAGCACATAAGAGAATGTAATGAACACAAATGGAATTCAGACTTGGCTCCCCAATTTTTCTATCCAAGCCACTATCAATTACTCTATCATGCTTACAATATATATAATTGGGAATTTTTTTTGTGTCATTTCATAAAACAGGTTTCAAGTAGAGGCCTAAAATTTTGTAAGCATACCAAATTTAGTCCCAGGAGAAAGTTTTAAGGTTAATAGTTCTTTAGTTGTGCATGGAAAAAAGGGAGCTCTACTTTTTCTTTTTTCTTCTTTTTTTCATTATACATAAAGAGCTTACCATTTGTAACTGTTTGGTGTAAGACTATAATTTCTATTTCATTATTAATGTCTCGGCAAGAAAAATGTATGTGTTTCTTTTTTCTAAAGCAATATTACAGAAAAATTTTCTCAAAAAACATGTTTTCTACTTTTCATAATATTTCTTCCATGGAAACTTTACCAGAAAAAAATTAAATCAATATCAATATTTTTTTTTATGACAACTAACTGTGATACAAAAATAACATACATACTTATGACAAGCTTTGATGAAAACAAATAAAGACAATAACAACTGACAACAAAGAAATATATCTGCACAAACACACCTTTCTATTTGAACTAGAATGCTCACCTTGGTTATTCTCAACCACGCATAATATGGGATACAAGCTTTTTACAGAATAAAAACAGATCTCAATGTGGGCTAATTTTAAATCCAACAGATGTTAACACCTTCAATATGTAAAAAAAAAAAACAAAACAAAAAAAAACCCCAAAACACACTATTTGTTGGGTCTGATGAGGTAATTTATTTTTCCTTTCCTCAAATATTTCAATGGACTTTTCTTACACACAGGTTTGTGTGTAAGGTTTCTGATCTGAAGTTGCCTAACTAGCACATGGAGGTGAAACATGTTGTCTGTGAAAATCTTTACTACTTTGTCTCATTATTGACACATATATATTATAAAAAAATTTACATATGGATGAAAACAATTACTCATGACAAAGATGCATTTTTGTTTTCATGCAGAAGAGCATCTCAATGGGTGAGAAACAAAGGCGGCATTTTTAAAAAGGATCAGTCAAAACTATCTTAGTTCCTTACCTGTCGAGATGCTCCTCTGCATCGAAACAAAAATGCATTGTTGTTGTGAGTAATTATTTTTGTCCGTATGTAAAAGTTTTTATAATAAATAGCTACTGTTCTACTTCTGGTATTGAGCACTCTTATGAGTTAATGTTGTGAACACACACATATATATATATATATATATATATATATATATATATATATGTGTGTGTGTGTGTGTGTGTGTGTTTTACCAGTTTGTGACTGGAAGGGATAATTCCGAGGAGGATATAAATCCAGGGAGAACTCAATGTAGACTACAGAGCAATATAATGATAATGAGACAGAAACTTTAATTATCCATTTCATTTATAATTTTTATTTCATGAATACCAAGATGTTCATCCCATCAGAATGAAAACCTGCGGACACTTTAGATTGGTAGTGGGGAGGGAAGGTGAGAGAGAGGGGTTGGATAAAGATAGGGCTGAAAGATTAGTGGATAGTAATAGTTGCTTATATATACACACACAAGCATTTCTATTTCAGCCAGGATGCTCATTTTAGTGGTTATACTCACTACATTTTGGCTGTTCTACCCACTGGCCTTCTTCTATTATAGAAAGACAGCATATCTAGAATATTATATGGGCATGCAGCTGAATCATTATGACATTAGTATCTCAAACATGAAACCAGAGTTCAAATCTCACCATTTTTGGCCTGGAGAGAAAACCCCAGCATGTGTAAAAGTACAGGATGAGTTGACCCAATATTTGTGAATAAAAACTGAGCAGAGAAAACTGTTCAGAATCCATCAACAGCTTTTGTTGATCAAAAATTACAAGTCACAATGACTGAGGATTTGAGTGAACTGATTTTATTCAACTTCTGCTATCTCATGCGCTGTCTCTCAGAAAATGTAACTAAGGTACACTCAATATAGTTGCAATATAAACTACAGGTAAACTCTGTGGGTGTGCTGAGGAAACATAAAAATGATGTTTGAGAAGGCATTAGCAACAGGAATTAGCTAGCTATCCTAGCAGATGAGTATAAATTTATTAATCCCTGTTGGAGACGCCTGCTCACGCATATTTATATAATGTATTATGTACACTTAAAAACACCAATAGCAATTCAAGAGGGTTTCTATTGATAAATAAAATGACAATACTTTTGATATACTCTAATAAATTGGATGAGGAATAATTCACTGATATTAGTTTCATTAGAAGAACAGAAACCACATTTACTGTATCTTTCTCTTGAGTTATTACAATAAAAGAAAACTTATGTTTAGAACCAGTAAAAAATTTCTAATACAAGCTCTTTGCCACCATGAAGTTTCAAATGCTAGTCATTCAATAGCATTTGATGAAACCATTTACAATTGAACTGACTTCTGGTAATAAATCAGAAAACAAGAAAACATGTACAAAATGGGTTTGTTCAAAACTGGAGAGATTTTTGTTCTATTTTGATATAGCAGAAGATTTTCTGAATAAAATTGAATTTCCCTTCTTGAATGAGACATAATCACCCTATTTTATCAGTTAGAGACATGAATGAAGACTGATCACCATTTTTTTTTCAATTTACTGCTGACAGTAACCATAAAAATTTTATCTTTTCCCTTTGCTCTTTTTGTTTTAAAACGTTTTTTTAATGGCTATCATAAAAATCTATTATCCCCCATGAAAATATTTAATGTTTTTAAATAATTTAAAAAAGAAAAAAAATCATTTTAACTTGCACAGTTATTGGTGTTTCCCAAAATTCAACAATTCATACCTGATAACCTTTAAAGGAATTTGAGGAAAAGCAAAAATGTAAGAGAATGGGATTATACCCATTTAATCAGCTTAGCAAATCTTTATCTACCTGATTAAAATCAGGGAATTCTCATGTTCAAATATTCTGTGTATATGTAAGAGATTTTGTAAGGTTTTGATATTTGGATTTAGAGCTTCTTGGCACATTTTACATGAATGATCAAAAATTATGTTGCATTTGAAAAAAATTAAATAAAGTGTTAAATAAACTATTATCAATAATAAATAATATTGCAAATAATGTGTTCAAAGAAGTATTCCGAAGATGATGACAAAGATATTTTAAGGTTATAATGTTCTGAATGAAAGCTTCTCAGCGATGAATGATCAAAGGATATTTTTCTTGATCCATTCCATCAGATCCTCTCTTTTATCCCTTGCAAACTTTTTGAATGGATAAGTTTCATATGCAAAAATCAATATGAAGTAGTGCTGAAAAATGCTTGACCTGATCCTCTTCCTAAATATGACCAAACACCAGAATTTTATTTTGTAATCCTTTCTTGGCCAAGTGAAGAACTTCTCAGCACCCCATTCTATTTCTAATACACCTCTTTTTATCTTTTTCTATAAATATTTATATATAGTGCAATTAATCTGTCTTTCAATTTTTCACTGTTGATATTCAATGAGAAAACATGTCTCTCTTATTTCCATTTCTTCCACCTCTCTCTCTATATATATATATATTTTTTTTTTTTGGTTGGATGATTTTGTTTAGTTGCATATCAACCTGTATAGGTTATTTAATGCCAAAATCTAAATATTTTGAAGAATTTTATGGCTCAACTAAATATATTTTGAACTCAATTGTATGCCTTCAGCTATAGTTAAAATCTATTGTCAGTCATTTTGCTATAAAATGTGTTGGTGGTAATTTTACTCTAAATAGGTATTTTTGGTAATTTTTTATATATAAAAAAAGAAATTGCAGATATTTTTACTATAAGATGTATTTTTATACTTTCATAGTGTTTTTTTTTTAGTTTGGGGGTTCACTATTTGTCCATAGCTGGGATCTGAACAAATGCTATCGCCCCGAGTCAGGGTGAAGCTGGGACCAGCAATTAAGAGGTGGTTCCATGCTTCTGAAAAAAAACTCTTGGTTATAGGCCTTGCTCCTGGATGTAGTTTACCATCATACTTAGGACTTATAATGTAAACACTACTATCCAGATGGAGACACAATGAATCAGAATCATTTATGATGCAAGAAATAGATCAGTTTATAACATAGAATTGTTCCTTAATGATTACGATTTGATGAACCAGATTGATGAAAATCTAGTAGTAAGCAAGCAAGCAAGCAACCATTTGTATCTTAACTTGGCATATATATATATATATATATATATATATGCAAATATGTATAAAAATAGGAAAGAACATGTTTAGTAAATAATCCGGGGTTCTTTAGTATTTTTGCTTTTATTTTTAAAAAACAGTGCTCCATACAGAAGTAGAGCTTAAATTATAATTATTCTTAAAAATATATGATTCCTTTGCTACATAAGAGTTCTCACGTTTCAGAAATAAGACCCAAAAACCTCAATATAATTATTGAAATTAAATTGAATTAAAGTATCAAGCCCTGTTTCATCCTCAAGCAAAAATTTATGCATATTTATAATTAATTACTATGGAAATGGCTGGGGGTGACTATTTTGATAAAGGGCATAAGAGTTAATTTGTATCCACATATCATTTACCTTTAGAAAGTTAGAGAGTTGTTCCCCTTTAAGTTGAAAAAGAGAGACTCAGTGATGTTCGCATTTATCATATAGATATATATATAATTAAATAAATAAATAAATAATTTGGAAAATGAGGTCTTTTTCATCCTTGAACACAATCTCCATGGCTATTGCAATAATCTTGTAGGTAAAAAAAAATATTTTTTATGCTTATATATCTCTTAGCGATATAGAAAGAGAAAATTCAAACCCTTGTTCCCTGCCCACCAATATGAAATTATTTAAATTTCATATAACAATCATAACCTCAAGAGTAATATATTTATTTTCAATCCAAATATATCCATTAGAGAGAAAGTATATATATATATATATATATATATATATATATATATTTACACAGGGATACATTGTTTATTTGTTTAAATGGGTGTATGTAATTGTATAGAAATGTAAGGTTTTAGATATTTATGTTTATGTGCACGTATGCGTATGTCCGTATGTATATATGTGGGTAAATGTGTATATATATCAAGGACTGGATGCGTATGCATGTATATGTGTGTGTGTGTATATATATATATATATATATATATATATATATATATATATATATATATATATATATATATATATATATATATATATATATATATATATATATATATATATATATTATATTATATTTATTTATATGTATGTATATATATATGTATGTATGTATATATGTATGTGTGTGTGAATGTGTGTTTATATGTATATATGTAGGTGTAATTATTTGTATGTTATAGGCGCGGTACTTATTAGAAAGCGCTCAGTATCAGAAATAGAGCTAACATGTTGAACCAGATGTATGTATATGTGTATGTGTATATTTATGTGGATATATTTATATGTGTGTACACGAGTATATGTATGTGTGTATGTGGGTACATGCCTATGAGTATGTATAAACGTGTATATGTTATTGTGTATGTGTGTATTCGCATGTGTTTTGGTATATAAAAATATAGGTCCTTGCTAGATTAGATAATCGTTATATTTATTTTTTATATGTTTATATTTGATTTGTAACCTGTAGTCGATATTAAATTTGTCAAATTTTCTTAATTACACAGCAGCCTTTTCAGTAAATATCCTTCAATTTTACTTTCCTTCGCCCCATCTCTCTCCACCACCTCTTCTTTCCCTCCCTCTTATTCTGACCTTCAACATTAGATCGTCTATGGTGTGTGTATGTCACCACGAAATGTATCTTTATGCATTAGACATCTGACAACATTCATATTTCTTTTACTTTAACCCCCTCCACTCACCTCTCCTAAAATTCTCTCTGTTAAGGTTTAATCTCCCTCTTTCTCTAGTCGGTTACCTCTTCATCCCACACCCTCATACTTACACTCTCTCTAAATTCTGTTTTTATTTCCGGAGTTGTTTTTTCTGTTTTCTTTTTGAATTTGTAGGTCTGATGAATTTACGATTCCAATGGAATAAATTATGACCATGGAATATTAGTGTTTAAGCTCAATGACTCACTTGTGGAATTTTCAAATGTTGAACTCTGAGCTGTCATGAAGTTTCTGTTCTGGCAGAAGAAAACTCCCAAGGAAGTCAATGGATATAGGAATGCATAACTAGTGACCCTCATATAAAACAGTGAAGATGGGGTATGCCAAATTCTAGCACAGATATCTTGAGATCCAGTCTGATAGGCTTTCAATGGGGTCAATTCTTGCTCAGAGACTAAAGAGTTTCAAAGAATTCATGGAATAGATTGGTATGCAGAAGTCATCAGCCAAGTGGGTGTGAAAATGCTTGAATGCATTTGTGTAAAAGTGAATGCAACAGACTTGACCAGAATTTGGAATCAGCTCACTGATTTTCATTTCTATACCAAAATTATCCCAATTTATAGTCAGGATGAATAGAAATGACCTTAGAGTGCCTCATTGTGGTGTAATGGTCAACAAGCTTGACATGTAGATCATTAGTAGTGAGTTCAATCTTTACTGGGTGCCTCTTAGTTGTAGCCTTGTTGCAAACTAATCCAAACTCAATAATAAAAGATTCTAACCAATTCAACTGATGGTTACAATTATCTTGAGAGAAGATTCATTCCCGTTTGATTTTTGCTTTGTATCTTCAGTTTTGTGTCATACATCTCAATTTTGAGCTCCCCCTCTCAAAGTGTAAGTGCACGGCTGCCAACATTTAAAAAAAAAAATGGATGACCTTTGCTGCTGTTCAAACAAATCTTTCAGATTGGAGGGCATGACTTGGCTTATCATTTTAAGGTTGAGCACTTAGCAAAAACTTCACTTGTCACAGGCAATGTGAAATGACTTCAATTGATAGCAAAAAGGGATCAATTGATAGATAAAAAAGATTGATAGGAAAGAGATCAATGGGAAAAGGATCAATAAAAAGAAAAAGTCCTGATAAAAAAAGGGGATACAAAAAATCAAAAGGGAACTAAATAAAGTGGATGTACAAAAAAGGGATACAAAACATCTGATAGAATCTAAGTGATTAAAATGTAGGAGAAAAAGAAAGAATGAAAATTTATGAGTGTAAAAAAAGATATAGACAAGAAGAGATGAAAACAGATACAAAAGTGGCGCAAGATGAAGTTAAAGATACTGAATAATAGTAAGGTTTAAATATATCTTCTTCTATACACAATCTCCCTTCAGAACATAAGTGATCATGGCTTTCCACAATTGCCTGTTCTTAGGTCTCAATAAATTTTGTCTTGCTGTTATCTCTCCTATATCTTGTTCAACCATCCAATTACTCAAGCTCTCTAGGTAGGTTATTCATTGTTTTCTGTTTGAGTAAATGTAACTTTTTTTAAAACATAGAAATATAACAATATATTTATTAAACATGGTGTTTTTAGGCAGCAAACCTTCATTCATACATGTTCTATTAAATAATAATAAAGAGTTTCCACCCGACATTAAATAACTAAATCAATATCAGGGAAAACTTACTAAAAGGCCTAACTGACATTCACTATCTATTCTGTTTATTAAACCAAGTTTATACATAAAATAATAATGCTATAGTTTATATGACTAAAACATTTTGTCCTCCACCACAAAAAAAAAAAATGCTTGAAACATTTGCCTCAACCTAAGACAGGTTTCTGTGTTTGAAAGTAAAGCATTCTTCTGAAACCTTTCATCAGTCAAAATGGCCTAATACAATGTACTAATGTGAGCTTATTTTTCAAAACATATATATATATATATATATAGCTGACTGCTTGTATTTGAGGATGCCCACCTACTAGGGTGTCTAATCAATCCCTATTGCAGATGCTTGCTCAGGTGCATTTGTGTTTGTTCAACACCGACACTGCCCACCTGTGGTTTATACTGCTTCAATGCTGAGCAGACCTTAGTTACAGATTCTGGGAAAGAGCATGTTATCTAGCGCTATCAACAATTTGAACAAGGCTAGCACACTCAAGCCTTTGGCCATGATGACTTGTGACTTTGTGCTAGCACAGCCATCGACAGTTCCTAAGGGTCCCAACTACCTAATTTCACTCACAAGGCTTGGGTCAACCCATGTAAGGCTTTCAGGCATTTTCCAAATATGCCAAATGCAGTCTGTTAACCAATCCAACCACTCCAGTCTGCTAACATCTGGAAGTTCCCTTCCTGACAAATCGACCATGGTGAGATTCGAACCAAGGTCTCATGGTCAGAATGTGAATATTCTAATTTTTTATATATATATATATATTATATATAGAATAGTTATATACTATAGCTATGGACACTAATGAGTATGTTCCAATTGTCATAAATATGTTGGACACTATTGTAAGTGGGGGTAACATGCTGTCTAATTAGTCCACCATTAGAAGTGGTATACCTACTTCATGCTGCTGGTGAATATTGTATTTTATTGATATTATAAAGATTAACATTTCATTTCCAACCTCCGGTTTGGTTATTTCTCATTCAGTAACCCTTCCTAGGTTACAATAATAATAAATGAATGTCAGTGTGTCAAACTTTTTCAATTAAAGACACACAACTCTCAATAGCTCATCTTATAATAAATTCAAGTGTCACTGTGTCACATAGTTTCAACTTTACTCCTAGAGGCTGTAGCGTAACATATACTATTTTGGAATCAGGGTGAATCTGTGAACAAATTAATAACATTCTGGACTGGAATCAGTCCCACAATCCTGAAATTTTGGATTCTCAAGTTTTCAATACTGTGATTGTTTTTGGCAATTTTTTACATGATATTTTGTGAGTTCTTCTGCAGTTTATTGTTGCCTATTGCATCTATTCCTCCTTAACTATTTTGATGAAGGCTCAATCAAGAGCCCTTCACAGGAACTAATTTAAATGCCACCTGATAGAGTGGCTTTTAAGCTTATATATATATATATATATATATATATGTGTGTGTGTGTGTGTGTGAATTTATACAAACAACATGCACACACATATAGATAGTGGTTTGAAAGACATATATTTTTTTTAATCAATTCAACCCAAGCAAGTTGATAATACCACTAAGATGCAAGGGATTACTGAGAGTGAAAGAGAATAATAAGACTTTAGTAATGAGAAAAGACAATAAAAAAAAACAGGAATCAGGAAGATAGAGGATTTCAATTGATGTGGCATTTAAATTCTTGAAGATTGTAGCTGGCAGGAAAACAAGAGAGTCCCACAGGCAGGAAGTGCAAGAAACAAAAATTACAAGATACCTTACAGTTATATCTAGCTAATTCAATAGTAAATATGAGAGCTAGTGGCCAATTTACTAGTATACTTAAATTCATGCGGTTGAGGTACCAAGAAACAAGTTTCATGAGAACAATTACTATTTATTGAAAAAGCACGGGGAAGTTACATTACAGCAGTGAGAAAGTGACTGAAGCCAAGATACCAGGTCAGGACAAATAACATTACAAACACCTCTTGGGATTTTGTTGAGAATCTAAAGCTATATAATTGTGTTGGAATGTGTCACGAAAAAAAAATGATTTCGTCTCTTTCTCTCCTGTCGTAGCGACGGACACAGTCTCCCCTTCTGAGACTAAAAACTCCCCTCCTTCTCATTCCAGCCCTTTACATAGAGCTTGGTAACTCACCTATGCAAAACACCAGCAAGCCAGCTACCAATCACAGTTCCTGCGCCTGCCCACTTCCACTCGCTTTGGGGGCTTTAAGTTGACCGACCAACTCATTACAATAATAAGAGCACCAATCCAGATATTCAATGCATAGATGAACGGTAGAATACATATTTATCATGTACAACTGAAATTGTCATTAATGGATAAAATAAGTACATGCTGTCAGTGGTGTAATAAAATTTGTTTATTTCTGTCAGGTTAGAAAGATTTAGGCAAGAGGTTTTACTATAAGTTAGTCTAAAAGAGTCTAAGACAGGTATGCCAGTGTGGACCAGTTGGTGTCAATATTTGTTGGTGTAAATATTTACTCCAAAAATGCAAAAGAAGTAATATCAAAGTGCACAGTTATTTGACCCTTCAGTACATATTAAATCTTCTTTCTTATTCTTTCATATATCTGATGACAAATGTATTAATTTTTTAAATTTATCTTTATATATATATATATATATATATATATATATGTATGTGTGTGTGTGTGTGTGTGATAGAAATATATTTTTAAGGCATGCTATATTCATGTGTAAGACTGTCACTGCTGCATGTTGACCTCAATATATATATATATATATATATATATATATATATATATATATATATATAGTGTATATTGAAGTCAACACCCAGTGCCAACAGTCTGTTTTATGCAATTAAGCCAAAACACCACACACATGACCTGACAAATGTATTTAAGCTGGGTGTTGACCTCAATGTCCATTTTTATATTACATATGCTCTATCCCTGATACTGAGGACTTTAACTCATAAATATAGCATACCTTAAAACTATATATTTGTTGTAACCTACAAAAGGTAACTGAATGAGGAATGACCAAAAACAAGGTTGGAAATAAAATGGTAATCTTTATAACATCAACAAAATGCAATACTTGCCAGCAGTGTAAAGTAAGTAAACCTCTGCTCATGGTGGACTACCTAGACAGAATATTACCCCTGATTACAATAGTGTCCAACGTATTTATGAGGATTGGGACATACCCATTATTGTTCATAGGTACGCTATATAACACACACATTTTTTATATATATATATATATATATATAAAAAGAGAGAGAGAGAGAGAAGGTGTATGCATTCAGCCAAATGAGCTTTATTAAATTCTGACAATTGTTTTTTTCTAATTTACAAATAAATTACTGCATATCCAGATGAAATTTGTAGAGAAACTGTCTGAAGTTCATTTTTTTTCAAGTTCTTTTTGAGTAAGTATCAGGAATATTAATTGTGCTAGTGTCACAGAGGAAAGTTTTTATTAGCTTCATCTTGGCATTTTTACAAATGCTAGAGTTCAAATATATGTTTATCCAATAAGTGATGCCATTTTTTCACAGATTTCAGAAAGTTTGATAGTATTGAAGAATTAGTATAATTTTAAATATCTTATGTGTATTTTAACATGTGTATGATACTTTAAAATTATGAGCTTTCCACTTTAGTACCTTGTCTTCATGAATTTAAGCATTGTATTAGATTAGAAGCTCATCATTTTACTGTTGAAATTTCTAGATGTCATCATAAGTTTTGTTCAAATAATATTTTTCTCTTGCATTTCTTTTCCTATAGAATTCTCCTTCAGGTTATTACTTTCCTATGATTTTCATAAATTTCAATGCAACATCAATTATCATGTGTAATACTTTCAGATAGAGTTTAGCTGTAAAAGGATAATATGAATAAAGACAAAGGTAAAACTTATCTTATGCAATGCATTTTGTCCTCTAAAGCCTTTGTGAGGAGCCATTGACAACCTGCGAGTGTGGTATATTGAGCCATTGAGAGTGGTCATATTAAGGGCCTTTGAAAAGGGTCATACTGAGACCTTTTGAGAGGGTCATGTTGCGGGCCTTTGAGAGGCTGGATTTTCATTGCATGTATTAAGGCAACATGAGAAGAGTCATATAGAGGGCCTTTGTGAGTAATCATACTGAGTGTCTTTGAAAGGGGTCATATTGAGGGTCTTTGAGTGGTAATATTGAGGACTTTTCAGAGTGGTTCTATTCAAGAGTGGTACACTGAGCCATTGAGAGTGGTCATATTAAGGGCCTTTGAAAAGGGTTATACTGAGACCTTTTGAGAGGGTCATGTTGAAGGCCTTTGAGAGGTTAGATTGTTATTGTGCATATAGAACATGAAACGTTGTTAGTGCTTTAATGTTTTGAAGAGTGATCAAATGAACACATCCACAAGTTCTGGAAGACCATGTACTACAGACGCTTGTCATGATCTATGTATTTTAAGGACAGATTGATACAGTGTTCACAACAAAGATCAGAGCAAATGAGGCCATAGGCATGTCAACACTGAGATTACATATGTGTTAGCAAAGAAAAAGTTTTCCTTTTTTTTTTGTATTCAGCAATTTTTTTAATAATTAACCATTATAGTGATATTCTCAGATTTTCTGTGAATAGGCATTTTGTTAAAAGTAAAATTTAATGTTATTTTTGTTTATTTAGAATTTTTTTTTTACTATATTAAATAATAAATTTTAGTTCCCACAAACATGAAAGATAACTAAAAATTGGGATTTTTAAGAAGGTGGAAATGAGGGAAGGAAATTTGGAAAGACCTACCTGCTTCATAGTCTAAAATAAAAGTTCAGGAACATATGCCGCATGTGGAAGAACTTTCTATCCAAGTTCCATGATCATTTGCTCATTGGCATTCCCCCCAGAAGACAGAAGCAGTTATGCAGCAATATCACAAATCAACTTTTGTGTTCAGAAGAAGGTTTGGTTTGTTTTACGGCATATCAACCTCAATGCCAACAAGATATTTTTTATTACTGGTAATATTTTTTTTCTGAAAATGTACTGCTAGTAATAATTTTCCCAAAAATGTATTACTGGTATTAAAACCTATTTTTATACTTTCAAAGTATTTTGATCCCTTTCGGGGGGGAGGGAGTTAACTATTTGCCCATAGCTGGGACCTAACCCCAGGTCAGGGTGAACCTGGGAACAAGAGCAATTAAGATGTGGTTCCATGCTCCTCAAAATCTCCTGATCAAAGATCTTGTTGTCGGATATAGTTTATTATCTTACCCAAGATGTGGATGTAGTTTATCCTCTTACCCAGAACGATCAGAAGTAGGTCTTCCCTGTTAAACTGCAACATTCAACCAAGACAATTACTAACTACTCTTTTGAGCAGTAACAGTTTGTCTTGCTCCCACAATTTATAAATGCTCAATCACTACAAGAGAAAGTTCAGACCAATAATGGAGTATTTCTGGAACATCTTAATTGGAGCTGCTCAAACCTCACTTTCCAGCCTTGACAGTGTTCAAAAGCATTTGTGCAACCTTAGAGACAATGAATTATTTTCCACCCTTCAATCCCCTTTCAACAATTGAAATATTGCTAGTCTCTCTCTATACTATTGCTATTTCAATGGCATATGTTCAAGTGAAAACCAGATACACTGAGATGCCTTATCTTCATTCCCTTCATATTCCATTGGTAAAGAGGAAGTTCCACTAGGACAGATTCTTGCCCAGAACTGTTGCAATGTGGAATGAACTCAGTGGATGCTTCGCTGATCATTACAATCCTAAACTATTCAAGTCAAGAGTCAACAATTATCTATCCTACATATCCTCATAATATGCAATCCTTGCTCTTTTCCTATATGCCATTACAACATCTTCATTTAGTAACTGTCTTTAGTGGTACTTAGGCCTTGCATTGGGAGAACAATAGTAAAAATGAAAAACAAAAAACAATTCTTTTTGAATGTTATAGAGAAAAAATTTCCATTTCCAGTTAATTCTATTTTGGTAGAGATATTGACGGCTGTACTGGATGCAGACAAAATTTTCTTCATTTTGGACTCTCAAAATTAATTTTTCATAGTATGCCATGTCCTTTCAGAACATAGGTGATCATGGCTCTCCAAACTTCCTTTTCTTTAATATTTTTAACTTCTGTATTACTATAATTATTCTTGGGAAAGATAGTTGTCCCTTATATATATATATATATATATATATATATACTTAAAAAAAAAAAATCTGTTGATGGAAGTAATGGACAACTTGTCAAAACTTAAAACTCTAACCCATGTACAGTCCTCAATAAAGACAACAATACCAAAAAAAGAAAGAAAAAAAAGGCCTAAAGGCAAACCTAACTATCCAGTAAAGTGCTTTAAGCTTAGAAATAACTAGGCCGAGCAAAAACACTTAATGTTAAATCCTATGAAATGATGGCTCTAGTCATAACCCGAGTTTCATGCTCACACAATGTTCTGATGACTTGAATTGGCCATTCAAGTTGTCTGAAGATTGCATGAGTATGAAACTCAGGTCATGACGAGAGTCATCCTTTCATAAGATTTAAAATTGTTAAGTATATATATATATATATATATATATATATATATATATATATGCAGCTATATTAACTTGTCTCAATCCAGTACTGGTTGATGACATAACTTTCATGATTGCCAACTTTGAGATTTCACATTGAAGTTTATGATATTTTAATCATTGTCTTTTTCGTGTTTATTCTATATTAAATCTAAATTCTTATTTTAAAATTGGACTTGCATCTTAAAATTCTATCTGCTCAGTAAAGTTAACTGTGACAACTAAATTAAAATTTATTGTTTTCTCTTTAGTTTTGAACTCTCCCTGTTGGTTTAAATCAGTGCTTCTTAAACTAAATTTAATTTTCATTTTGGGTTGTGAAAATCAAATTTAAACACTTGGATTTCAGTTTATATGTTATTTCACAAACACAATATTTAATGTGATGTGCCACACAAGTGCTGAGGTAATAAAACATGCACGTGGCACCACTGCGACTAGTGCAGTGACAATGTATGTATTTTCAATGTGATTGGTAATACCCGAGGTTGCAAAAAATCTTGTGATGAAAAATGGGGTCATGAATGAAAAACTAAGCACTGGTTTAAATCATTAATTCACAGTCGTTTTTTACCCATGAATCCTTTTCACAAAGTTTCAGAATGTCATTCATCTCTTCCAAGATCATCACACTCAAAAGATATTGTAGTTTTTAGAAATTTCTGGGACACATTAAGAGAAAACAGGATCTAAATAATTTAATCTTTACGAGATATACTGAATATATTCAGTGTTTTCTCTCTTGTATTTTTATTCATCATATTTCAGAATCTCATTCATCTCTTCCAAGATTAACAAAAACTCTGATGACATATTGCAATTTATAGAAAGATCGATATTTCAACAGTTTCAATAAACAAATCTACAGCCCAATTCCATAACTGAAATTGAGGAATTTCCATTTGATCGGTAACTGCCATGCTAAACTTTCCATAAGTTATTCCAAACTGCAATTTGCTGGTTATTTAGAATGATAACCTTTCATAAACAAATATTTATGAATACACACAAAATAAAATTCCTTAGAGAAAAACTATTTCTTTCTACACTCAAAATGTTATTTCTAAATTGTTGTATAAAAAATTTAATAATTGATCTGATTGAAAAAAAAAAAAAATGAAACCAATCAGAAGAGACAGGAATGGTGAAAAATCATTTTTATCACTTTTCCATACATTTACAGCTCCATTCGAAATTTGCAACTTGCAAAACTGGCTTTTTGCTTTATTAAATTTTCTTTGATAAGTCAGAAAACAGAAGAGAAGAAATAGTTTTAAAAAAATGGTGGAGCTGAAAGATTATTCTAGAGCAAGTAGCCTTCTAATAGTTTCTCTCTTTTTAATAAATCTCCCACTCACAAAACAGATTTACAAAGCAAAGTCTTTCTTGGTATTTCTCATCAATACACATACTTATATGTACTAGCTGAAGTACCTGAAAGATTTGTTATAATGGTAGAAAAGGATTCCTTGATGTTGTTGGTGAAGAGAGTTGTATCATGGTAAAAAGAATTATATATGAAATAAATATATAAAATAATAAATGTCTATTTTATAAACTTTGTTTTTAATCAAAAATTTGTTAACCCCTTCTGTCAAGTTTCATCACCATGATGACACTTCCACCACCACAGTGGGTTCAAAAGTGGATACTTGGCAATTTCAGTGTATTTTCCAAGTGATTTGTATGACATCTAGTCTGAAAAAAAAGAGGGGACAGAGTTATGAAATCCTGAGACTAACTCTCAGTATTTGTCATAATCTTTTGAAGTTAATCAAGACTTGCTCTTACTTAACCATATTTAGATGATCAGTTTTGAAGAGTTGCTTTTTCTGCCTCTTTTTGTGATGCCAAAAGTCATTTGATTCTTGTTGAAATTAATGTTAGAAGTAATAGACAAGTTTAACTTGACACTTGCACCAATATGAGTCAGCTGAGTTCTTCTTAAATTGAAAACAGCTGGACCTGTCCTGAAAATGGATACAGAACATTTACTTTTGACTGATGGTGATCTCTAAATGGAGTAGACTTCAAAATACAGAGAAAAAGAAGACAAAGAAAATCACAGAAGGAAGATAAATTACTTGTTTTAGATGAAGAGGACAAGAAAATTGTTATATAAAAAAAACAAAAAAAACTGATCATCCAGCAGGAAAAGGCAGACAGAGGAATGGGCCCTAGGCCTCCAGAAGCAGAATGGGCAGGGAAGATGGCCACTGAAGGTGTGCACCTCTTTTCTCACGTATGCCTCATTACTTCACTCCAGTAGGTTACAACTCAAGAATAAAATCTAATTTACTGCTAGATATTGTTTTGTCTTTCAGTCAGGATAACGATCTGGCCAAAGGGAAATTTTTAAGGCACAATTCTTTGACTGAAAGAAACTGAACCCTGTCAACAAACCTACTGTCTGGTCAGAGCTGCAATGCAACACACTCTTTTTCAAAAAATGACCTATATTAAGTGAAATTTGGGGATCTGCAACACAAAATTCGGTGAAATTAACACAATGTTTTATCACATTTTGCCTGCATTTTTGTCTTTAATCCTCCAACTTTCAATAACTCTAAATAAAAAATACCCAAGATAATTTCTTTTTTACTTTTATTAAAACAAATCTGCAAAATGTAAGAAAATTGTTTTTTGGGAAGATATTTAAAGCATTCACAGTTCCTTTCATATGTTAAATTGATCAGCCTTAGGGCCTTGGCAAAAGACCATCCTTCTTTGAACATTGTGGACTGCTGCTAGAGATTCACAAACAAAGAACTTTACCAAAAAAAGAAACCACATCACTTGTAGATGAGTCAGCTGAGGTCAGCAGCAACAACTAAAATAGATAGCACATGTGACTCAAAGAAAGATGATGCATCTTTTCGAAGCTCCAAAAATTAACATATTCCAAGAAGATATATTCTGAAGAAATGTAAATATTGCTTAATGTATGCTTTTTCAGTTACACTTTGAATCTTAATTTTTGTAGCTTTGAAAGGACATGTTGTTGCTCTTTGAGTTCATAATGCCATAAATTATAGTAACACCACTCAACAAGACATGCACATGAAGCCTGCTTAACAAATGAAAAAAGCAAACACAAAAATAAATAAATCAGAATTTCTCTTTTCTTCATATCTAATTCTCTGATGAAATTTAAATAAAAGTGAAGTGTGATAGATTGATAAACATTTGTTATTTATACTATAATTGTTGGATTCTGATCTGTATTTGATCCCAATTCATTATATATAAAAAAAAACAATAAATATTGAGAGAAACAATGGACTTGCCAAAAATTAAAACTATTATCCAGATAGTCTCGAATAAAAGTCAACAGTCCTGAAAAAAAAGAGAGAAAAAATGCCTGAAGGCAAATTTACCTACTCAGTAAAGTGCTTGAAGCCTAGATTGCCTAGACCAAGTAAAAAATGCTTAACAACATTAAATCCTATAAATGGATGGCCCATAATCTTAACTAGAGTTTCATGCTCACGTGATCTTCAGACAACTCTTACTTGAGAAAGAGAGATACAGGCTTTCTTGTATTACTACTAAATAAACATTATAATCTGTTTTGGAAAACATGTTTCAGTTTCAAAACAAGTTACTTTTTATTATCAGTTACCCTAATTTTATCTTTTGGATCTTATCAAATTCAAGAAGCATGTTTTTCTCATTTTCCTGGAGCAAAAAAACATGCATATATTGAAAACATTTTGTTTTTGGACTTCAATTTTGTATTTGGTAAATACTGTCAAGTCTCAAAATGAAGTTTTTCCTAACAGTGTTAATCTTCCCATGTGAATTCTGATTAATTTATACTTACAAGTCGTAGAAAATACAACTAAATCTAATTTGTAAGCAATTAATGAACTTTTTAGTTCAACATTATTTCTTATTACTACAAACATTATATTTAGTGGGTATACAGGTTTGTGTGCACAAGCTTGTTTTTTTTTTTTTAAACAAATTAAAATTACTGTTTCAAAAGTTTTAATAAAAGATGTTGGGAGGCATATTTTCTTTATTAATCTTTATCACTCTGTATGTGACTCCATTTGCTGTGCAAAAGTTCATCCTGCCATTGAAGGTGACTGATCCCTGAATTTTAATTTGTTTGAATTTCATAATTGTGTTGTCATATCCTGCTATGGCAACAGAAAACACAGAGTGAAATTAACATTAAGGATATACTGCAACTGAGAGGCCTTGAAAAATAATGCAGTGGAAAGGGAAATATTAATAATGCAGAGTGTTAATGGTTATGGATTTAAATGTCAGGAGGCATATTTTCCTAAGACTTTTCACTGCCAGGCCAGCAGACATTAATTTCACAGTTTAAAAAAGCAGCGATGCCTACTCAAGCAGATGTACCTACTAAACAACATTTATAGTGATAAAAATTTAGAAAAGAAAAAGAGATTAAGTCTTTATTTATTTCCAGATTTCAAACCTGCTGCACTAAGTACATTCACATTTTCTAAAATCCAAGATTAGTGATACAAGATTATGTAGAAAGTGTTAGTGATAAAATGATTAGCAGTAACAAAAATTGACTAAGCAATTTCTGTTCAAACCTTTTATATTCATTTTAAAAAGAAGAAAACAAAAAAGGAAGTTACTAGATGTTGCATCATTAAAAGCAACATATGAGAAAATATCTTCTTTTTAATGTAGTCTAAGATTAATCATTAAGGTGGTATCATTTTTATTGTTATATGGAAGTATAGATACCTCTCTAAGATTTCTGCATAAACCTCATTTTTAGCAAGACATTTATTTTATAAAGTTCTTTTTATCATTAAGTGTTGTAGAGTAGCTAACACCCCTTCAGCACTCTACTAGGTGGTCTGGCTCATAGCCTTAAATAGTCTATGGTGAAGGACTTCAACAGTTGATTAATAAGTTGATAATAAGCTGATTAATATTTGAACCGATCTTACTTCATACATATACAGCATTTGACCCTCCTCTATGCCTTGTAAGTTGTCTTGTTAATTGTTTTGTAACTTATTTATCTGAGTTTTTTGTATGTATCCGTTAGCACCAGATACTGGTGCTGAATAAATATATTAAGTACTCATTCTTTTCTGTGTATCATTCACCTTGATGATACAACATTGAGTCTACTCAAATTTCCTAGGCTACACATAGCAACATGGGCCGACCATGAAAGAATCATGTGAATCCTTTTCTAATCTTTATATTATCAATAATAATAGTAATAATTCAGGAAAATTACTATTTTTGATTTTGTTAAATAATTTTAAGAAAATCTAATTAAACAAATAAATTTTGATTTATTTAGATAATTCCATTAATTTTTTTTGGCTCCATTTGATTTAATTGTAGTAATGTGAAATATCAGATGACAACAATGCTTACTATGAATGCTTTAGATTTCCTAACACATGATTGAATTTTGCCAAGACCAACAGAAATTATTTTTTTACAAACATAACAAATTAAAGAAAAATTTCACAAAAACAATTTTGATCTATGGTCATTTTTTCAAAGTTGAATGAAAAGTAAATACAGATGAAATATTTATTAAAATGTGCCTTTAAAAATTGTTATGCAAATCAAATATTACTTATGTTGTAAACAGCATTTGTTAAATATATATATATATATATATATAACAAACTGATAGTAAATCCTTCATACAGTATGGACCTTCTGTCACATCACATCACAGTGGAGAGACAAGGTAAATACCCATACAGTATGGACTTGGCTGATTTGTTCTACTGATGTAGGGTGGGGACACACAGACAAAATTTAGCTCTATGTGAATTACTAAAAGATCATATCTATAAAATCCAAGCATCAGCAACCATCAAGTTCAGGAATCTACTGGAAATACTCCTCCCCTTCTATATTCATTCACAGTAGTTTGATTAAAGAGTTTCTATATTATCACACTATTCATTGATCATAACTGAATTATCAAAATATTAGAACTAAGCTTTGACAAATGTTGTATTTATTGAACAGTTCAAAATAAACACGGACATAAACCTGCATTCTTGATTTCATTCATCTTTGGCTGACAAAAGCCAAAACTGCTTCCAGAGGTTAAAACGATTAGGCAGCAGATGCCAAAATATTCCAGACAAACAAATGATATATACTGACTTTAAGATTAAAGATGTAATCAGAGAAAATCAGATGATGATTGCCTTTCAAGGAATGGCCAGCAAGTGAAATGCTAGAAAAGTTATTTAAAAGGTTGTTTCTGGTTATAAAGTTTATGGACTGGAGTAACTCAATGAACAAAGTTCCAATATCAATGGATTTGTCACAGGAGACAACAAAGATACTGTAATATGAAAGGGAAGTGAGTTTATAACAATGTAAAATCCAAGGTTGCAGGCTCCTTCTTAACTACATGAATTAAGATTAAATCAATGTTTAATAATATCAGTATAACCAATGTGATATCTAGCGTTATTTCTATACATTTTATTTATCAATGTGCATGTGTTGCTATCAGAGAACAAAATAGATACATCTACATCTTGAAAGAAGCTTCATTTCATTTCATATGGTAAAGCAGATGAACAGACTATTGACATCTTTGATATTGCAGCTCAGATTTTGCCACTGGGGATGTTCACTTTTAGATGATACTTGATACAAGATAGATGAATTGATCAACCATTTTTAATGGCTTGCCAAACATGAGAATGCTGAAGCCTTTGATTAGAGCACATAAACTCTAATGTAACTAAATCGGTGAAGATTATTTTCAATGTTTCAATTGGATATTCTGAATATGTCAGTTGAGTTCTACAACACTGATTAAATATTATCTTCATTTGACTACAATTAATGGTAACTAGTCAATCATATCATGAAACATTGTTTCGTGGCAATGCAATAGTACAAATATTTGTCAACTATGTCATGTGTTTGATTATATATAGTATGTTCTCCATAATTTTGCAAATCTCATTTGTATGAATTGCACTGTGATTTTTCTTAGATTCAAAATTAAAACAATCTCTTACCTGATTGAGCTCTTACAGCACAAACGCAGAAAAATTGGCTTGTAATTTTCAATACCACCAAAACCAAGCTAATAACTTTTCAGCATTACTGAGCTGGCCCAATTCATGACAAATGGTTGTCCTCTCAAAGTGGCTTCTTTAAGTATCTATTGGGACTCCAGACCAAGTGGAACTTCTACATATGTTCCATCATTAAAGAAAAATGATTGGCTCCTTATGCCACTCCAGAAAGTACCAATTCCACCTGTGTTATAGTGAAACACACCTATTCTATTGTTAATAGACTCTCCCACCTATAATAAGTAGGAGTAGTAGCAGTCGCTAAGTAGCTCAGTGAGTTGGTCAGCCAGTTGATGTGGGACACTAAGAGTATCAGCGACCACCACTAGATTTCTCTGCGTCATTACTAATTATATCAAGTCCCTAACATTTTGTATGTCGAACCTTTTTAGGAGCGACTTAGTGAAATACAAGCCTCCACTGTGAAACTACTCTACAACAGCCTGTCATTCTCTATATTTACAAAAGTCAGATCAGACCAAAAATGGAGCATTGCTGCTATACCAGGGCTGTAGCTGCTCAATCCTCTCTTTCCATTTTTTTTTCCTTGAGTACAAAAAATTTATGCAGCTTTGTAATGAATTGTTCTCCAAACAATAACCCTTGTCTCACAAGCACAATGTCGCAACTCTATCACAATTTCTATGAATAATGTTTTGGTGAACTACATTCCTTAGTTCCACCAGTTCACACATTTACAGCTAAGACCTGTTATCCCATGCACAAAGAGAAACAAGACTTATGCCCTTTGTATTTCATCGGTAAGGAAGAAGTTCCATTTTGACAGCATCTTCCAAGAGCCACTGCTTTGCAAAACTGACTACCAAGAGGATGCTTCACTGACTGTTAGACTCTTAATCTTTTCAATGATAGGATCAGCTGTTATCTATCCTATCCCAATAATCTACAATTCTTACATCCACAAGACAATCCCATTCATTAACCCTCTACTTGATTGGCTCCTGGGCCTTGTATTTGGTGAACAGTAGTGTAAACAAAAACATTGTTCATTTTATTCCATCAACAGACAAAAAAAGGCATTTTTACAGATAAAAAAAAAAAAAAAAAAAAAACAAAAAAAAAAAACACTGATATATTACAACTGCCTCAAACAAAACTTATCTTTCTGAATAAAGTTTGTAAAAAAATTTAAAGCTTCTAATTTAAAACAATGAAAAAAACAAAAAAATTAAAAAACAAAAGCTTTTTGGTCAATCAAAGAATTATAAAATATAAGCATGCCAAAAATAAATTTTAATAATAATAATAAAAATGTGACACTTACCTATTACCACACAAGGGACAAATATAAGACAGGGTTAAGTTAATTTCTGTCTGAATTTGAGGATAAAGAATTATCATTATGTACATTATTTACATGTGGATATTCTTGTTATTATCACAACAATCCGGCCATTGTGCACTCTGTTAGGCAGGCTAGGTTTAAGTTCTAAGTTCCCCACTCATAATTGTCACATGTGGATTAAGCCATTGATTTTTGAATGATATAGTAATTGTGAGCTCAATCCCTGAAATGGGCAATGTGTACATGAACTCAATGGAAACAGCAAGAAATAACCAAGCAATATAAGAACCAGATGTATTATCCCTAACCTAGATATCCTCATATATGGCCAACAGAACAATAACAATCATCCCTGTAGATTCAAGGTATAGATACTCCACACTACTTCAAACAAAGAGTTAGGAAGGAAACCCTCATCAATACTGGAAAGAGTAATAACAATGGACAAAAGACATTTATTTTCATTCAAAATTGTTTTAAGGGAAGGATTTTCTTAAATTTCAACAGAAAGTAGCACTGGCTACTCAGTCAGTGATCAGGAAACAATTAATATTACCTTTAAAGTTGAGGAGAACAGATAGTACACTTTGAATCCAGCTCAATGGCCAGTGAGTGAAGAAAAGAAGTTTAACTCCAGTATCACTCAGTCAATGAATGCAGAATGTTTCCTTATAAAGAAACTGCTACTATTATCATTACCATTAAACATGATAACAGATAATGCACTTTGATCCCAGCTTGATGACCAAGGAGTGAAGAAAAACCTAACTTGAGTAGCACTGATGGCTCGGTCAATGAACAGTTGAACACTAATGTTTCCTTTAAAGTAACATCTAATATTACCATTGACTATTCAATTATTTTGATTCTAAGTAAATGTAACATAATGACAAACAAGCAAGTAATGATATGAATGATACAGAATTGGTTGAGTCTTGAAACTTTGATAAAGAACTAAGGACACATTACATTAATTCTTATCAACTCTGAATGTCTTGATGTTATAGTTATAAAAAGGTCATCATTCATTAATTATGAAGATAATTTGACTTATAGAAACAATAACACTATAAGAAATACGAACAGATCTTGTTTTCTGGCTTAGCTTTATATCCACCGCCCCCCCCGGCAATATAAACAAAAAAGAAAATAGTTACAATTAAGTCTGACATCATGAAATCCAATCCTTAGGTATTAAATGGATGAGTATGATAACTGTGAGTTTAAGTAGCCAACTAAATACTGTCAGAACTACATTGATAATTTAATTGTGCTTTAAGTCACCTGTGATTACCGAGTGCAATTAGTGCACAAACCTTTATACTTATCGGCTTATTTATATCAGCCATATTTTTCAATCCACAAGTTCTACCAGTTCTAACCTTCATGGCTAAGATCCAAAATGCCATAATTAATTTCATTTATAATTCCATGCAAAGAGCTAATTTGAGCAGATTCTTCCCATGAAACCCTGCTTAGTAGAACTAACTCCTGAGAGGATGCTTCCCTGATCACTACAATCTTAACCTGTTCAATTCCGAGGCCAACTGTTATCTTCCCCACATGTTCCCATAAACTGTGCCTCTTACTCTATAACTCTCTACTTTGAGTGGTTCTTGGGTCTTGTACAGGGTAAACATAATTCTAAAAAAACAAAACAAAACAAAAGGTACAAGTCTTCCTCAGGTCTGTCATACATAGAGAGTAATGAGCCTTGTACTGAAATATGAGTTATCATTACTGTAGACTGTTTAAGACACTCAAGATTAAAAAGCTCAAACAGTTCTGATATTTAAAAGGTAGAAGAAAATAAATTGACATTCTTTATCAAGTGTTTCAAGAAGTAATCATTTATGATAAACCTTTCGAAAGCAGAAACTATGATCTGAAATTGGAATGAATGTAGTGATGCCACCTACCCTGAATCCATCATAAAAATGCAAAATTTGAAATTAATAAATAATAACTTTGGAAGACTTTACATATCTTGATGTATTGATCTGTTATAACAAATTTATTGTAGGATAATAGGAAATTAAACATAGGGGTGGCTGTGCCAGGGGTAGTTTTGTCCAACACCATAATATACCATAAAATCTAATCTAAGAAATATTAACCAAAGAACTTTTGTTCTTAAATCATGAGATCTAGACTTTCATATGGATGTCATCATGGTACCCAACTTGTTCAGAAATGTCTATATATCGTCTATATAAAACTATTTGCTCAGATCAATTATTAAACATAACTTCAAGTGAATGAATTTTCTGAATCTTAAAGACAATCCTGACACTACAGAATCACAAAGACTTTACCAAATATCAAAGAAGACTTCACATAGCAGTAACACCTAAAATGGATAGCACACATAACTAAATAGAAAAATAACCATGTAATCCACATTACAGTACACTAAAGGTTAGGAAGGAAACACCAGTCAATACTAGAAAGAGTGGTAACAGTGCACTTGAGAAGCCTATTTTTCTGAAAGAATATTTTTATAAAGTACAACTGACAGTATCATTTTTGCTGAATGAATGACAAATTTTTCTGTATGGAAATGGCTAATTTTACAATTACCATGCCTTTCCCAAGAACATCAGTGTGAAGTGAATGTAATGACCTCACCTGGAATTTGAACTTGCTGATTTCATTATCTGCTTCAATAACTGCTACACTAACCACACATCCAATGCTTTATGTCGGTCACTGCTATATCAACCAATAGGATTATATTATATTCATAGGACCTACACACGTGGTGAATAGAGTGCTTTAATTTTTACAAGAGTTCAGATGAAGGAGGAGCAAGCTGACCTAATGATAATGAAAACAAGGTGGAAGAGGTAGACTGGATTTGTCATTTTTATATGCAATCATTCAGGATTAGGAAAAGATTATCTCTTGTTAATCTTTAAGCAATGAGAGATAATCAACAAAATGAACAGTGATTAAAAGAGACTTCCATTTTGTTTGTGTATAGTTTTGAACAGTTTAGAGAGAAATTTTCCCAACAGGATGGAAAGAGGTTGTTCATCTTGGGAAATATCCAAATACAACTGTGCATCTGTTCATGTTAATGAACTGTAGTAAATGTTGAGCAATTGCTTCCTTTTCATTCAATTTCAAAGGAAAAAAAATGTTACCTGAAATATGCTTTTTCTATTGAAACTTCATGCAAAATGCTGTTGATCCAAATTTCACCAAGGCCATTTATGATTTTATAGTGAAGAAAATGGCGACTTACCTCGTCAAAACAAGCGATAGCGCGTCACGTGTATCCTACGATGGAAAATGTGGTGAAAAAGAAAATTACTTACCCAAAAAAATGGCACGTATTCTGCATGACATGCTGAAGACGGAATATTTAAATTAAAAAAAAACAAAAAAAACAACAAGTTCGTCGCAGGAGTCACTATAAAAGTATTTTGATATGCAAAAATTGAGCGTTCTCTCCCAGCTGTTGACAAATGGAAAAAATGCTCAGCCGATAAAAGCAGTTGGTGTTCTCGAATCAGGGAGAAGATTCGGGTATTTTGGCTACCGCGTTTGTTGGAGAGTTATTTTTCTGACTGGTTGCGTGCATTGTGAGATAGTACCTGCAAATCAAGTTTTTAGCATTTCTTTCTGCCCACAATGTTCGAGTCTGAACTTAGTGATTTATTCTCTGCATTGTGGAACTAATCTGCGACAAATATTTCCTTTGCAATCCCAGATTGTTTACAGATTTTCTTTTATAATAGAAAATAAATGAATCATACAAATGTTCATAATATAACCAATTATTTTCAAAATAACAAATTAAAACATCACCAGAAAATGTCGGAAAAATGTACTTCTTAGAAAATAAGAACTGAAATGTTGAAGGTGTAAATGAGAATCATTTTTCTTTTACAGTAAGGTTTACCCTGAACAAGGCCCAGCATCCACTTAAGACAGAGGGTTACAGACAGTTTATGCAGACATGTGGGGAAGATAACAGTTAACCCTAGATAGTTATTAGGTTAGGCTTGTAGTGATTGGGAAAACATACTCTTGGGAGTAAGTTTCATGGAGAAGTGGTTCATTGGAAAAAGCTGCTCAAGCAGAACTTATATCACAACAAATGGAAGAGAATGAGAGTGGTTTGCTAAAAATGCACACAGTATAGTGGGTCCTAGATGTAGAGGTAAAAAAGGGTGGAACTAAGAAGTTTGTCTGAGCACTTTCCATGGAAGTAGCAATAGAGCAGTGAGAGACTTTGTATCAGTGGAGTTGTAGAATGGGAAAATAATTTGTCATGTATAAGGATAATGCTTTCTTAAAGATCAGTTATTATTTTCACAGCTAGATTAAAAGAGGGTTTTAAAAATAAATCCTAAAAACCATTGTATTTTATTAAAAGAAAAAAATTGTTACAAGAGGCTGCAAAAAATGAAATATTTGGAAATAAATAATTTTGGAGATTTATTCCAATTAAAATCATTTCCATTTTCCTAACTGAATGGAGTTGTGAATGGCCAAATGGTTAAAATATAGAAAATGGAATTGGAAAACAAAGTTCAATTTCCAACTGGGGTAGTTTATGTTCACTTAGTATAATGATTTTGGGAAAGGTGTGAATTCATGCAGATCTCCAAGCTCCAGGTAAATAGCAGGATAGTTTGAATTTTTCATCTTGTTATCTAAATTGTGATGTAAATTTGAAATCATATCTGAAATATCCCATGTTTTCCAAGCAATCTTCAGGAATAAACAATTATTATCTAAATTCTGGTGTGAATCTGAGATCATATCTGAAACACATGAAAATAGTTTGAAATAACTTCTATGAAAAATTTCATTAAAAAATCAAACAAGTACAAAAGTTTAATTCTCTGGAAAGTGTTTTAACAGAGAACAGAAAATGCAACACTGAAATGGTAAGATGCATTGGGATAGCAAAAGACGCCTTCCAAAAGCTAAGCAGAGTATTAAGAAATGGAAAAAACTTTGTTAGAAACAAAAAAAAAAGTACTAAACTGTTAGGTGGTATCTGTCCTTCTATATGGCAGTAAATTCTAGACAATCTCCTCAAAGATGAAGAAGAGACTTGAAGCAACAGAAATGTGGTTCTACAGAAGTATGCTGAGGATACCATGGGCTGAACATGTGAGTAATGATGAGGTTTTAGAGAAAATGGAAACAAAAAGGAATCTTATAGTAAACATCAGGAAGAAACAGCTGAAATCTCTAGGCTACATAATGAGGAAGGTGGGCTTGGATAATTTGATACTCACAGGACAGATTGAGGGCAAGAGGGACAGAGGAAAACAGCTCATAACATATGTGATGAACTTGAGTAAATGGATGGCAAAGGAGGGTTTAGGAGAAATAATGGAAAGACAAAATTTATTAAGAGCTATAAAGGACAGGAAATTGTGGGGAGACATGATTGCTTACATCCTGAGGGGACAAGATACATAAAGAAAAAGCAGAAAGTTAGCATCAAATACATAAAGCCTGTTCTAGTTTAGTGCGATGCTATGTGTAAAAGTCTCTTCATGGCTTTTTGATATTTAAGAATAAAATAATTTAAGAATAAAATAAAGAAAATATGACTTATTTTAATAGGTTGAAGGTTGTTGTACAATTTACAATATATTTTTTTGTGAAGATATATTACTTTGTAAAAGCAATATATCTTCACAAATTGCAAAGTTATGGTGTCTTGAGACAAATCCTGATTGGCCACTTTTCTAGATCCATTCATAATAATGCAGGTGTTCTCCAAAGCTCTATCCTTGGTCCTGATTTGTTTTTAATTTTCATCAATGACCTTTCTGATGGCATCTACTCTCAACTTGGTATCTATGCTGATGATATAACCATTTACTCCTGTCCTGATAGTAAGTCCGATCGGCCCAATAAGGTCAAATTGGCATCTGATGTCAAAAACGACTTTCAGTCTGTTGTTAACTAGAGCAAAGAATGTTTTATTAATTTTAATGCCTCCAAAACAAAGCTTCACCCTATCAATCATCTGAGAGACCCCCTTCTGCCTTCCATCAGTATGTCTGATGAAAACCTCCAGGGGAGTGACTTGTTGCGCCTTCTCAGGGTAATGTTCTTGGCTGACATGAAGTGGAAAGACTATATTGAATCCTTTGCTAGGTTAGCTGCTAAGAAAGTTTGTTCACTATATCATGCAAGACATTTCTTCTCTCCGGAATCTATCTTACATATCTATAAGTCTACCATTCATCCATGATTAGAATAATTCTTCCATATATGGTCTGGTGCTCCTGCTATATCTTTGATAAAATGCAAAGAAGAAACAGCAATATCATTGGTCCTAATCTTGTGTCTTGGCTTCAGTCACTTTCCCACGGCCATAAAGTTGCCTCCCTGTGCCTTTTCTATAAAAACTTTCATGGTAATTGTTTGAGCAAGCTCTTCACTATGGTTCCTAAACTTTATGAATATAAGCCCAGTATTAGACTGGCAATGAAGTTTCATTCTTATACAGTTCAGTTTGCTAGATGTAGCCATAAGTTCTACACTAACAGTTTCTTTTCTCACACTTCTTGTTTGTGGAACTCCTTTCTGGGTCCATGCTTTCCAGGCAATGTTAGTCTTCAAAAATTCCAATGTAATATAAATTGCTACCTACTGCCTTCGTGATTACTCTCCTTCTGTACTTGCTCCTTAGTGGTGTTTCTGTGATCCAATTTTCCACACACAGTAACCTCTTGTGACTCATTGCATCACTTGAGGTGAACTGGATTAAAAAAAAATATATTAAGCTGTTTTGGATTAAATAAGACATCCTGGTAACATAAACGAATTAGGTAAAACGCCTTAAATAAAGAACTCAAAGTGAGTCAGTAGAAGTCCATTGGAGTCAGTCGGAGAGAATTCTAATGATGTCATGGTGAGTAGCCTAAGCAACACATAATATTATAACAGCTAGGAGTAAGTTCTAATAGTGGCAATGAAGAATCAAAACTCATATGGAGTAGGAAAAAGAACTCTTTTTTGCTTTGACGCACATGATAACAAGAAATTATAACCACGTTGGTCTAATTTTTTTCTCTTATGTGTGTGTAAAAAAGAAAAAGAAAGAGAAAGAAGAAAAAAAATTCTTTAAATATGGGAGAATTATTTGCCCAAATGGTAAAAATACAACAACAGCAGTTGTTGAAACTCCAAAAACAACAAAATTTAATTGAAATAATATGGAAGAAAATGGAAAAGTTCATTGACTCCTGACATGATGGCAAATACAATAACTGAATTCCCATACAATCCAGATGATGGAATTACCTTTTATTCTTATTTTAGAAGATACAAGCACATTTTCAGAAAAGAATGCAGTGACTGGGGAAAAAAAAAAAAATTTTCTTGAGAAAGTGAGCACTGGTAGATCATGATAAATAATGTAATTTTGTACTACCAAGAAAAAAAACAAAAAAAACAGGAGAAATTTACTGTGAAGAAACAGTAAATATTCTGACTAAAATTTTTAGCAAGAAAAGCTCATTATTCAATACTCATTGGAAGTTTATGAATCTGATAAAAAAAGAAGACAGATTTTGTCACATATGCTGGAATCATTAACAAGGAGTATGAAAGATTCAAATTAAATGAACTGACTCTAGATATGTTTAAAGAGTTAATTTTCATTTAAGGGTTAATGGTAAAAAAAAAACAAACTCAGAAATATATGCTAGAGTTCTAATGAAACTTGAACAGAATCAAAAACTAACTCTACAAAAAATATCAGACAAATGTCAGAGAATCCTGTATCTGAGACGTAATGCAGAAGAAATTGAAGAAAAATGCACATATATACAAGCTAAAAAAAATATGGAAAAAGAAAAATTAATCTATATTTCAGATGTGGAAAATTACATCTTGGAAACGACTGTGTCCCTTTAAGAATTTAAACAGTTACAAGTGTGGGAAAGTAGGATGCAAAATGTCACACACTGTAAAACAAAATGAAGGAAAAAATGTCATACTGTAAAACAAAATGAAGGAAAAAATTGTGTACACAGCATTGCGATGGAAAAAATAATTACAGAAAACCAAAAAAATTTGTGTATGTGAAAATTAATAATGTGGATGTAAAAATGCACCCTAGACACTGGTAGTTATATCACAATCATCAACAAAGTTACATGGAAAGCAAAGGGAAAACCTAAATTAAAAAGAACTTTGAAAATTGCATGTGATGTGTCAGGTGAGAAATTATTTCTTATTGGCGAAATGATATGTAATGTTTCATTTCATAAGTGTGTAAAAGCCAAGGCTTATGTATAAAAAAAAAATACGACAAACTTATTTGGTACTGACTGAATGGAATTATTTGAGTTGTGGTATTTACCTATAAATATTTATTGCAAAAATGTAAGTGGACAAGCTACCACTTTAAAAAAAATTGGAAAAATTAAAATGAACAACTGAAAAAATGTTTCTGTCAATATTTCTGAGAGGAGGTATTATGTACACTAATGATCTAATGAGGTATTATGTACACTATTTACATTATTCGGACTATTGTCCTCATCTTTGTTGCCATATTTATTACAACGTTTCAGCCAATGTACACTCCATCTTTCTTCAGGTGGTTGCAATGTCGAACTGAACCCTCTATTTTGCTTGCTGAGGTAGATTGTTCTAGTTCCACATACCATGTCTAATGGTTATCAGTTATCTCCTGTTAATTCACCTCTCCAAGTTCTCCACTGCCTTAACCAGGTATTGAACTCACACTCTTTGGGTCCTGTCACTGGATCTAACTAATGCCTTTATCCACTGTGCCATATGTCTTTGAGAAAATATGGCAACAAAGATGAGGACAATAGTCTGAATAATGTAAATAGTGAAAAAATGTTTTCTGGATGTTCTGTCAGATGAGTTGGGTCTGTGTTCTAAAGTCAAAGAGAAATTTCAAATAAAAAAAGGGTTGATACCAGTGTTTAAACTGAAATGTAGTGTACAATTTGCAACATTGGATCAAGTCAACAAAGAATTAGACAGAATTAAAAAAATAGGTGTAATTGAAAAATTGATCATAAGAAAAACAATAAAATTTGTGCCTTTGCTGATTTTTTGATAGAGTTGAACAAATGTTTCAAACCCCATAACTACCCATTACGTAGTCCAGAGGAAAGTTTTGCGAATATAAATGGTGGGAAAATCTTTTTGAAGCTGGAACTTTCTGAAGTGTATTTGTAAATACAGGTTGAAGAACGTTCAGAGTTACTAACTATAAATATGCACAAGGGATTGTTTAAGTTCAACCGACTCCCTTTGGGATATCTGTGGCGCCAACTTATTTCAACAAGCTATGGATTCTATGCTTGCAGATAGTGATTTCACTTTCTTATCTGGATGATATATTAATTAAAAGTGTATCTAAGAAACAACATATCAGGCACATGAAAAGAGTTTTTAAAAAATACAAGACTACAAGTTCAGTGAGGAAAAGTGTGAATTGATTTTGCCTAAAATTATATAACTCAGACAAATAATTGACAAAAAGGGTAGTCAATCAGATTCATCAAGGGCAAGTGCAATTAAGAATATACCTCATCCAACAAATGTTACTAGCTTACAAGCATTTTTAGGGTTAGCAAATTATTATCAAATCTATATACCTAATATATAGAATTTGAGAGCTCCACTGAATAATTTGCTTAAAAAAGGTGTAACGTGGAACTGGACTAATAAGTGTCAGAAGGCGCTTGAAAAAATAAAGAAAATATTAACGTCAGACTTATCATTAGGAAATTACAATCTAAAAGAAATCGTATTAGCTTCGGATGCTAGTGACTATGGTATAGGAGGAGTAATTCTGCATAAATATGATGATGGTAACATGAAAGCCACTTCACATGCTTTGCATTCATTACTACCAGCAGAAAAGAACTATAGCCAAATTAGAAAAGAGGCATTAGCAATAATATTTGCAGTGAAAAAATTTTCATTTACAGACAGACCATAGACCTCTATTATCAATTTATTGTTTGAAAAAAAGAATTCCTATGTATACAGAAAATTACAATGATTACAATGCTGGGGTACCATCTTATTAAATTCTGATTTCAGGATGGAATACCAACTGCCCCAAAAAAGCAGCATTAAAAAGTGAAATAGAAATTAAAAATTTATTATGCAATGTAATACGCAAACTACCAGTTACCCTGAAAGATATAAAAGTAAAAGCAGAACAAGACATGATTATTGCAAAAATAATAATAAAAAAAAAACAACTAAAATAAGTAAGATGATTTTTAGAATGCAATCCAGACTTGAATGCATTATTTAATGTAACAGATTATTGATGTTTGTACAAAGAGTAGTAATACCTAATATTACAAAAGCAAATATTAAATAAATTTCATGGTGGACGTCCAGAAATTTCTGGGAATAAATCTCTAATGAGAAGCTATATATACTAGACCAAAATGGATCAAGACATTGAAAAATTAGGAAAAGCCCACAGAAGTTGTGCTCTGGCTGCAAAATCACCGGTCATGAAATTACAGCTTTGGCCAAAGAGAGATATTCCAAGGTCAAGACTGCACATAGATTTCACAGGTCCAGTAAATGGATCATATTATCTTGTAGTGGATAGCTTTACTAAGTGGACTAAAATTTGTAAGTGCAAAGAACCAACTTCCACAGTTAAAGTGAATTTGTTTTAGACAAACTGTTTGCAAGATATGGCATTTCTGATGCCATAGTCTTGGATAACAGTACACAATTCACTGCTTACAAATTTAAAGAATTTTGTAAAATGTTCTCAACCAAACATATTACAACCCTATCATCCAAGGTCAAACAGATAAACTGAACGGTATTGGATAATGTTGAATCCCAATACACCAACCAGCATGTCACCAACAGAATTGATGTTTGCAAGAAAAATTAAATCGTTGTTCGACAAGAAGTTGTTACATGGTTAAAAAAGAATAAGCATGGATAACAAAAAGGACACAAAATTTTTCAAAATTGGTGAAAAAGTGTTTTTCAGAGTAAATAAAAATGGCAAAGAAATGTCGGAAGTTGACGTAGTAAGGTCATGAATTGGAAAAAAGATATATATGGTAAAAGGAAAAAAATGGGAACACAAAAGGTATTTGAATCAGTTAAAGAAAAAGTTTACTGAAAAAATATCCACAAGAAAGTAAGAACCTATACAAGTACTGTATGATACTTTTGATGTACCAAGACCCCAAAAATTCATTGAATTTAAAAGTTTGATTACCAGAAAAAGGAAACGTGCAGAAAAAACTAGAGTTTGACCAAAAAGGAAAGAAATACAAAGTTGACTACATTGGCAAACTCGCCAGAAAGAGTATGGAGTGAATATTAAGAAATAAAATATTTACTCATAAAAAATCTCATAAGTGGGGATGTTGTGGAGTAAATAAGAAACCCCTTTACACACACCTTAAATAAAGAACAGAAGTCTGTTGGAGTCAGTAGGAGACAATTCTAATAATGTCACAGAGAGTAGCCTAAGCAAGACATTATATTACAACCACTAGGGATGATTTATAAAGCTAAGCTCAGTATCAATTAAACTGCCTTTATAGATTGAAGATGTTAAAAAGCATTAACAGAAAATTTAAAGTATTGATAAAGAGTAAAACTGTTTAAGTTGGTAATTGTCAACAAGAATAGCTAGCCATTATCAATGAGCTGAGTTGAGTCAGCCAGAGAGGTAGCAACATAATGAGTAATCAAGATTGCCTGGATTTTTGGAAAAAAATAATAATTTCCTTTCTGATTATTGGTGTTTATATGAAACAAAATTTCTCTTTGCCTCGTTATAAAGGCAATCATTTTATTTATTGCAATATGAGAAGAAAATATGGCAAAAATAAAGGAAGGTGAATGGGAAGAAAAGAAAATGAATGAATAATGTAAGAAAATTGAGAACAAGAAAAGAGTAAAAAGAAAATGAATAAGAAATAAGGTGATTATAAAAAAGAAGGAATGAATAACACTGAATGTAGAAAGAAAGAGAAGGAATGAATGTAGAAAGAAAGAGAAGGAATGAATATAGAAAGAAAGAGAAGGAATGAATGTAGAAAGAAAGAGAAGGAATGAATGTAGAAAGAAAGAGAAGGAATGAATGTAGAAAGAAAGAGAAGGAATGAATGTAGAAAGAAAGAGAAGGAATGAATGTAAAAGAAAGAGAAGGAATGAATGTAGAAAGAAAGAGAAGGAATGAATATAGAAAGAAAGAGAAGGAATGAATGTAGAAAGAAAGAGAAGGAATGAATATAGAAAGAAAGAGAAGGAATGAATGTAGAAAGAAAGAGAAGGAATGAATGTAGAAAGAAAGAGAAGGAATGAATGTAGAAAGAAAGAGAAGGAATGAATGTAGAAAGAAAGAGAAGGAATGAATGTAGAAAGAAAGAGAAGGAATGAATGTAGAAAGAAAGAGAAGGAATGAATATAGAAAGAAAGAGAAGGAATGAATGTAGAAAGAAAGAGAAGGAAATGAATGTAGAAAGAAAGAGAAGGAATGAATGTAGAAAGAAAGAAGGAATGTAAAAGAAAGAAAGAGAAGGAATGAATGTAGAAAGAAAGAGAAGGAATGAATATAGAAAGAAAGAGAAGGAATGAATATAGAAAGAAAGAGAAGGAATGAATGTAGAAAGAAAGAGAAGGAATGAATATAGAAAGAAAGAGAAGGAATGAATATAGAAAGAAAGAAAAGGAATGAATGTAGAAAGAAAGAGAAGGAATGAATGTAGAAAGAAAGAGAAGGAATGAATGTAGAAAGAAAGAGAAGGAATGAATGTAGAAAGAAAGAGAAGGAATGAATGTAGAAAGAAAGAGAAGGAATGAATGTAGAAAGAAAGAGAAGGAATGAAAACTAAAAAGAAGAAAGAATGAATGAAAACTAAAGTATAGAAAGAAAAAAGAATAGGTAAGTGAAAACTAAAAAAAAGGAAGAAGGATGAAAAGAAAAAATATAAAAAGTCAAAAGTATGAAGATTACAGATATGAAGAAAAATGAAAGGAATAAGAATTGAAAGAGAAGGAAAAAGCAAAAAAGCTCAAAAGAAAAGTTGTTAAAAATTTCAATAAAAAAATACTTATTCTGAAAAAAATTCAAAAGTAAAAAATAAAAAATAAAAAAAATTGAGCAATTTTGATTAGCAAGATAGTTAATCAAATAGATACTAAATAAAAGATTTTGCTTTGAGAGTTGAAAAAGAAAAAATCTATTTTGTAAACTGGCAGAAGACCATTGAGACACAAGAAAGATAATTTCAGGAGTCGAAGTTTTTAGATGAAATTCTGAAATAAAATAAAAACAATTTTTTTTCAAAATAAAAGAATAAGTGAAATATTAAAAAAATACTGTCTCAACAGAATGTTGGTAAACAATGAATATCCATCAACTAAAACTGAAGAGAATAAAAATTATATTTTATATAAAGAAGAGATAAAAAGATTAAAAGAGAAAATGAAAGAAAAGTAAAGCCCACAACCAACCCCCAAATAAACAGGGTTTTAAAGAAAGATGCAAAACAGCAGACAAGTTTTTACATGTAGACTTTTTCTCTATTTCTACATAAGTTTGCTTTCTGTCTGGAATGAGGAGTTATTATTTTCACTACTTACATGTGGACTTTTTTCCTCTTTGTTGTTGCTGTTATTACAATGTTTTGGCTGTTGTGCTCTCTGGCTTTCATCAAGTGTATATTGATTTGGATAACCTACACGGAATTTTGAACTGAAACCTTTATTTAATTTATGTAGTCGATTGTTGTTCCATTGTCCATGTCTAATGATATTTCACCCAGTTCTTACTTTTAGTACTTTTCAGTTCTTGCTCAGTTAGTTCCGACTAGGTTCAAATAAACACTGCCTGGCCAACTCATAATTACTATGTCCCCAAACTAACGAACCACTAGGCTATAGTGGATATCTGAATTGAAATACAGCTGATGAAAAACAAAGGACCAAGAAGGGCCAAAATGTTGTGATGACAATAACAAAGATGAGGACAATAGTCTGCATGTAAATAGTGTAATGTAGTAATAGAGAAAAAGGATTACAATAAATAAAGAAAACTTAAAGAGAGAATAAAATAAAATGAGGAAAAGTAATTAAAAATTTTGGAAACAGGAGAAAACAAAGAAAGAAAGGTGAAAGAGAAAGGAGGAAAAGTAATTACAAAGGTAGGAAAAAAAGAAGATGGCTGAGGATTTAAAAAAGAAAAGTGAAAAATGAAAAATAAAATAAAATTGAGAAACATAAAACCAGGCAAAAAGAAAAAATAATATGATAGGAGAAAAAAAAGATGGAAATGGCAGAGGAGAAATAAAAAAGTAAGATAGTAAGAGAAATTTAAACTTACGAGGAGAAAATGAATAAAATAGGTTGAAAGTTTATAACGTTACCCAACTGCAATTTCCTTGATGAGTTGCAGTGTTCTATTTTCTGATTCAAGTGAACATCCATTCTCTCGCAATCAAGCAGAGAGAAACATGAATATAGAATTATTGCTTCATTAACAAAACAAGATAAAGTTTAAAAAATATTATAAAAAGACAAAGAAATATAAAAAAAATTCTTAAAGTTTTACAAGAGGAAAATATATTGAAAAGGTAGAAAATGCTTGCAGAGAAATGAGTTCAATGAAAATCATTTCTATAGAAATGCCTTTACCAATTCTCAAGATTGGAAAACAAATTACCTTTAGGATTAAAGACTAGAGTGAAAACTTGAAAATTTTTTAATTTAATTCTTAAGTTCTTTCATTCATAGAATTATATTTGGTCTGCATAAAAAAACATTTTCAGAATTTTTCTTAAAGAATCTCTCATTGAAAACAAGCAAAAAAAAAATATTGGAATGGATACTCAAAGCTCTTGAGGGGAAAATTGGCTAAATCTTCAATGTGGATTTCAAAGTATATTTTTAAAACATTTTGCAGGTGGACTGTTTTACAGGGTTTTTGAAAGAGAAAAATTTCTGCATTTCCTTTATGACATTGCTTGGAAAGAAGTTTTTAATCTTCCCATTCAAAAATGTGGGTCTGAGGTCTCTTCCTGGGTGAAAGCCAGCATCGATGCTTTCATTCCAGGAAGAAAATATGAAGTTAAACCATGTTCATCTCCTTGGTTCTCACTTGCATGCTCAGTTGTTAAAGCCCACAGGAATCACTTCTTCCGGCTATACCAGAGCAACACATTTTGAATGCAACAGATGTTTCTTTGTTACTGCTCATAATGAGTGCAAGTGTGTCCTCAACGAAGTAAAGTTAATGTTCACTGATAGAATGAAACAACATATAGCATCTTGCAAGTTAGGCTCTAGAAACTATTGTTGGCTCTGCAAGTGTGTGTGTGCTGAACAACAGCAAATCCTCAATTCCTCCCCAATTCAATAAATTCAAAGTCTTGACATCTACAGTATATAAAAGTTGAATGCTTTGCTCAGAAATTCTCATCTAACTCAGCACTCAACTAATCCAGAGTACCCACACCTGATTTCCCCACCAAGAAACGTGGCTCTACTGAGTGATATAACTGCATCACTGGTCTCAGTCATCATTTCTAAATTGGACTCCTATAAGGCAATTGGAGATGACAGAAAACAAGCCATTGTCCTGAATAAAATGTGCTCCCAAGCTAGCATTAATTCTCTCCAAACTACACAACTATTGCCTCACTGCTTCCCAGCTTGTTGAAGATCCTCATCTGTAGTCCCTGTCTTTAAGAACTCTGGAGAGCCTTCTAACTACCACCCTATCAGTCTTCTACCACTTTTGGCAAAGTATTCGGAGGATTAATGATGGCTGAAGTGCTTAAGCATTTTACCTCTCATGACCTACTCTCTGATAAACCATATAGTTGCCGTTTTGCCCAGTCTATTGCTGATGTGCTTACAACCATAATTGAATATGTATATCAATCTCTTGATAATAACAGTGAAGCTCGTGCTGTGGCTCTAGATATCTGAAAAACGTTTGACAGGGTTTGGTATGCTGGTCTTCTATGTAAACCTCAGGGCCATGGTATTACTGAGCAATTATTTGAGTTAATCCAATCATTCCTATCTAATTGTGAAATGAAGGTTGTTCTGAACAGGCTCGCTTCCAGATCTTTTCACATGAATACAGGTTTCCCCCAAGGCTCTATCCTAGGTCCTACACCATTTCTGATCTTCATCAATGATCTTCCTGATGTCATCAGTTCCCAAGTAAGCATCTATGCAGATGACATGACTATTTACTTCTGTCTCAATAATAAATCCATCAGCACTGACAAAATGAACCTGGTCACTCCTCTCAAATAGGACCTCCAGTCAGTGGATAACTGGGGCTGGAAATGGCTTGTAAATTTTAATGCCTCCAAAACTAAACTGCTCTCATTTAACTACCGCAGAAAAACTTCCCTGCCTGCCAGGAGAGCATCTCACTATGTTGTCTTGGCCTCACGTTTTTAACCAACTTGAAGTGGAACAACAACACTGAATTGTTAGCTGCATCCAACTAGGAAAGTTGGTTCATTGTGTCATGCCAGAGGGTTTTTCTCATAAGAGTCCATCTTACACATATACAAATCTACCATTCTTTTGTGCATTGAATACTGCTGCCATATCTGGTCTGGTGCTCCTGCTGTTCATCTCAAGGTCCTTGATAAAATCCAAAGAAGAATCTGCAATGTCTTGGCATCTTGACTTCAGTCACTTTCTTACTGATGTGATGTGTCTTCCCTCTGCCTTTTCTACAAATATTTTCATGGCAACTGTTCTGATGAGGTTTTTTCCCTGGTGCCCAGACTACTTGAATTTAAGCATGCTACTAGATTGGCATCTAGGTACCACTCTTTTACTGTCCAAAGAGTTAAATGTAACCACCACTTCTACTCCAACAGTTTCTTTTCTCACAATTCCTGACAGTGGAATTCCCTTTTTCTTACTTGCTTCTCTGATAACTACAATGTCAATCGCCATCTTCTATTGTTTTGAATCCCATTCATCTTTTATCCTTTCCTCAATCCCCCCATACCCAGTTTTTTCTCTCACTTTCACTCTCTGTAATTGTTGTAGCATACCTATGGACGATAATGGGCATGTCACCATTCACATAAATACAGTAGTAAATACTGTAAGTTAGTCTGCAGATGGAAATTCATTGTGAAATTCACTTGACTCACTTCTAGCAGTTGACTACTTCTTCGCGCTGCTGGCGAATCTTATACATGTTGTTTGTGTCCTAAGTATTATCGTTCATAACCAACCTTTGTGTCATTATTCTATTCAGTAACCTTCCCTAGGTTACAACAGTAACCCACTGCATACTAGTGTCACTACCGCCTTGCTTGGGTTGAAATAATTAAAAAAAAAAAAAAAATTGCTCTTAAAATTCGAAGACAAATTCTTCATACAATTTATTGAAATAAAAACTTACTTAAACCAGATTAGTTATAACTAAGCATAACTTGGCAGTGGAAACTATCATTAGATTTGATATGCTTTAGACCAGTGGTTCTCAACCGGGGTCTACATGGACCCTAGGGGTCCATGTAATATTTCCAGGGGTCCACAGGCAAAACACAATTGTGTTGTTAATTAAAAATAGTAATAATAATTATTATTATAATTATAGTAGAATATTTTATTTGTATTAAATTAGTTTTCATTTAAAAATAAAGCTTAATCGTATACTATTTCTTTGATAATTAAAACCTTAAAATTTATATTAGTGAAGAATAGAAAATTGTTCTTATGTCCAATAGCTATGAAGGGGTCCACCAAGATAAAAAGAAGGGGAAAGGGGTCCATGGGTAAAAAAAGGTTGAGAACCACTGCTTTAGACCAAGTTGGCCATAGATAGTCTTGTCAATTAAGCAAAGTTAAAGGCTGTCTTATAAATGCAAATCTTTCTCAGACTCTCAAAACATACATACATATCTACTCAGTTTCATATCTTAACATGTACAAATTAATTTCAAAAGAAGTGATCAAGTTTTAAAATGTACATTATATATATATATATATATATATATATATATATATATATATATATATATATATTCAAACATATTGTTAAATATAATAGACAACAAATGTAACCAATTATTACTTATTTTGGTAAGTCAATTTTCAAAAATTAAAATGCAATGTCAATCACTATCTTCTGAATACCGGTTCTTTTATTGTCCTCTCTCCTTAATTTTTTTCTTTTTCTCATATTTTCTCACACTTAATAACCTCCCGAGTCTTACTGGCTTTATTGTTTTGGGTAGGGTGAAATGATAAAATAAAAAAAAATAAAAAAGCATATGCTGCAATACTGTCTTGATAGCAGATGCAGAAAGGAAACTACAAGAACTACAGAAGGCAAAAAAGTAAGACGAACAAAGACCTAAACATCAATTACAAGAAGTCAATATCTGGTTGTTAACAAAAAGAACAGACCAAATTACCAGGTAACAGAAATGTGGTTCCACAGAAGGATGCTGAGAATACCATGGATTACACTTGCAAGCATCAACAAAGTGTTAGAAAAAATGTAAAAAAAAAAATCATACTTATACTTAGAATCAGAAAAAGAATGTTAAAATTTATATAGCACATAACGAAGAAAGAGGGCTTGGAAAATTTGATACAGGATAGATTAGAAGTAAGATGGGTAGAGGAAAATAGCGTATATCTTGCCTAAGAAGCTTGTGTAAATGGTTTAGGAGAGATAGCAAAAAGACAAAATTTACTCAGAGCTACAAAGAACAGGAAATTGTGGAAAGCATATGATCACCAACATCCTGAAGGCACTTAAAAGAAGGGATGTTTCAAAGTCCATCAAGAAAACATGGACTCTGGAAAGTTTCTTTATAAATCTGAATGCCCACTTACTTAACAGATTTTTAGTGGTACAAAACTTGAGTGTTGCTTTAAAAGTATTTAGTTTCACATTAAGAGGCATAACGAGGGATAAAAAAGGAAAAAAAACAAAACAACCGGTTTCACTCTTGCTTATCACAGTTTCTCCATTGAGATAATTTCAGGTAAAATATAATAGACATGGAATATGAATTAGTCAATGAGTAATAAAAAAAGAAAAAAATTTTGAAATACTAGAAACTGATTACAGCAAGGCCCAGCAGACACTATTGCTGCTTGCACAGCGAAGGGTCTGCGAGACCTGATGTAAACAGCCTCCAGCACTTTCAAATGGAAAAGTGAGTGTACATTGGCTAAAAAAGAAAACCAATCCACACTAAATTCCATAGCCCATTTTCTACGATTTTATCAGATGTTCAGAAATTAAAGAACAATACGTATTGCAGAAGAGTTCATTTTGTTGTGAGGTGCGGTTCCTAATTTTCAATGGGACATTGTGGTGAACAGCCCTGTAGAAGCAAGCGAGCCAGAGTGGCATGCATCTGGTGCCTAGGAAAAGAAGAGTCTTACCTTAACGGGCGGCACATGACATCAGCAAAATAGCAAGTCATGTGCTGATTGGTTGAACTGGAGGAGGCTATTTGCCTGGGTAATTGAGAATAAAAGCGAAGAACACCGATTGCTTGGTCAACTGCAGTGTTGGCCTGATAAAAGAGGGGTGAATCAGTAAGAAGGGAAGATGGATATACATTGTGACGTGTTCAGAAAGCAAGGACAGCGAACTGAACCAGCGGTATCTTGATTTGTACAAGTGACGTTGTAGCAATACAGACATGTTGTTTAATTCTAGTATCAAGGCATTGGGTAGATCTCCCTATGTAACTGGCACCACAGTTACATTCATACTTATACAATACAGAGCTTATTTGATAAGGGTGGGGGAGAACGTCTTTACAACTACTAGATAGAATCAATCTAGTAAAAAATAATACTTCTGCACATTTAAAGAAGTTTTCCTAGTTAGGTTTTCACCATTTTCTCCAATCCATGGAAGTCTTCGATACACAGGACATTTTGCCATAACAACTGGCTTAATTTTTCTGAAGTTAGCAATCTTCTTATTAATCACCAAATTGACAACAGTGAGTGGATACCCATTATTGCATAAAGTTCTTGTTATAAAACCGATTTCACTATTGAGGAACTCTTCAGAATGAATTTTCAATGCCCTATGTGTTTTTATAAGGTTTATTTTGCATTTCTTAGGGCAAAAAGAATCCCAACACGTGTATAAACCAGAAAAAGCGAACTTTCTATATACCAAGGTTATTAGTAGAACCTCGTAATATGAGTTCACCATTATACGAGCAAATTGCTTTATGTGCTGCCATTTGTGAACATTTTTGTATTGTAGAACTAGTAAAAATTCACAGTACGAGCAACCATCATATACAAGGAAGCAGTCAGTGACTGAAGTAAAAAGAAGAATTGCCAGCTGATGTCATCTATTTGTGAATGCCTGATATCCAGAACATTTAGTCATTTTATTGGAGAAAATTCTTTGAAGTACTTATCACAGATAAAGTCACCTAGCAACGCTACTGATTGTCTCCCTTTCTTGATGAGCACAGAGAGAGGCTGACGACAGAAGAACTTCAGCTGCTTTAGGAGCACCAAAAGGTAAAGAACTAGCCGAGGGGGGAAGTGTGTCAGAGGATGCCCGCATGAGTGAGATCAAAGAAGTACTGGCCATGTGGAAAGAAGTGCACGACTTTGTAGAAAAATACCACCCACAAAAATCAAGATGCTAGTCATGCAGATGCTTTGTTCAACAAAAATTGTGTTCATTATTTTTGTGGCATTTTGAAATCAAGAACGAAACAGATTTCTATTGATAAGTTTCTAATGAAATAATCTGCAAGCGCCAAAAGCAAATCAAATGTCACAAAAGTCCTTAAGTTCTGAGTGAAAATGCCAGAAACTTTCTTATGAAAGGTTTGTAGTTTAATAAAAGTTTTTTATTTCTTTCATTCACTATTATTCACTATTATCATGTTCTTATTACATGTACTTTTTGTGATTTAATTTTTTACAGCCTGTTTTCTGTTTCTTAAAATTCTAAAATAGAAATTTTGGATGCTTAGGGGAGGGGAACTGAAATGGGTTAATTAAACTTCCATTAATTTCATTGGAAAATGCTTTGTAATACATTTAATTTGCAATATGAGCTCAGTCTGGGAACTAATTAAACTGCATGGTCCTACTGTGTACATATATATGTAAAGAATATGATTATTTGGCTTTTCAAATTTGTGAGAAACTTGTGAAGTTAATTGTTATAACTGTAGAACATAAGCGTATAAATATGTATATGAAATAGATTTTCTGTGATGAATACAGTCATTCTTGTTTAAGATATTGATGAGTGATTTGAATATTATGAAACAATGTTGGCATCCGATAAGTACTGAATATTTGTACTTATATTTTAATAATTATTGCTCTAGTCTTATACTAAGTGCTTTGTTACTAGAGGTTCTGTAAAATTTGCTATACGTTAAATAGCATAATTTGACATATATTACTTGGTTGTATTAGTAGCTAACATTTTTTTTATATTATATATATATATATATATATATATATATATATATATACACACACACACACACACAAATAATTTGGAAAATGAGATAAATCGATATGAGCAACCACATATGCGTGAGTTCATAACTCTCAGTACCTGATGAATAGGAAAGCCATACTTCAAACATTTGTGACACCCAGCCATTGACTCGTGGTCAACTTCCAGTCATGGCGCAAAACTGTAATGTTTCTTCTACCGGCGTTTTGGGGTTGACTCTTTGTCGCCACCACTAGCCTGTGTCCCAGTCAATCGGTGGTCGTTGGTACTTGGCAAAATCCCCTGGTCAGGATACCAATATCGTACACTGGCCCGTCCAGAGTCGAATTCTGGTCGTTGATGTTAACGGCTTCACCAGATATACCAGTTCAATACCACCTCTATCGTCTATCGTTCCCAGCTCACTTGCAAAGTCTGGTTACTGGAGTAACTGCTTCGATCTCAAGTCTAACCTACCCACGTTGTGACTTTGATCTTAGGTAGATGAGATCAATTGGGCCATAGTGTAGGCTGAGTCCAGACTGAAGGTGATATCACACAAGTGCAAAGGAAAAAAAAACTAAAAGAAAAACCCAAGAGGTTCAAGCATGTTAACAAATAAACGTTATCCTTCTATTTATATACAGGAGTGTGTTTTTCTCCCAGCCTGTTTCTACGAAATGTGACACATCTATGTTTCAAGCAAGTTGGTATCTTAAATCAACTGATTTAGTTCTTAGGTGTTGGCTTGGCTTCGCTCATCAGTATAACTTGCTATTGGTAGGATAGGCAAAGTCAAATGTCGTGGAATCTCTTGGTCAGCTTGTGCAAAGCAACACTCTGGTGAAGCTCTGACTAACTCTAAAACCAGCTCAACTGCGACTTCAACTCAGAACTCCAACTCAACTGACTGACTGTCTCCAACTGACTGAATGACCTGAGGACGTTTGTTTATATTGGTACCGACCAAAACCCAGTGTGGGGCCAGATGCGGCCTGAGGTTCTCGGTAAATCTCAATTCCCAACAAGAAATCTCTTTGTTGTCAGGCCAGGAAAATTGATTACTTCCCATTTTTGGAAAATGAAACACTTTCCATTTTTTTTCAGGGGGGGTCTCCCTCGTCCATGAGGGGAGGTCAGAGGAGAGTTATCCTCCTAAACTCTTCCTCTCTCACATTGATATCTCATACCAATCCCTTCAGTGGGTGTTAATAACTTTTCCATCCTTCTCATCCATTTTCCTCCGCATATCACCACTGCTACCAAACAACCAATGGTATCCCGGCCGTGCAGGTGTGGCTAAGCTGGCCTCCTTAAAATTATAACCCAGAATTTTTATATTACAAAATTCTCCCCCTCCCATTGGCCAAACTTTTTACGAATTCCACATTCCCACTTAAATTTCTATCATATCTTTTGGCCACCTAGAATTCACTTGGCCAGCACTCTCTACTGACTCCATCAATCACTGTCAAAGTTTGCCATCTGGTCCCTTCATGAAGTTAGCTTTATAATGGAACCCTTGGCTTGTTGAGAGATTAAATTCTTTATCTCGCCAAATCTCAATTCTCCACTCTATTTTCTGTCTCATGCCAAAATTTTACAAATGCCACATTGCTATTCAACGTTTCAGCATCTGAAGTGACATGTTGATAAGGAAAATAATAACAATCCTCTCACCTATGTCAAGACAAATGCCAAAATTTTATAATTGCCACATTGCTTTTCCTCTCCGGTGGCCAAGAAAAAAAAAACAAATAATATCTTGGAAAGATAATTAACATTGATTCTCCTTATCTGTATTGGCAATCCTCTCAAGCCGAAATTTATATGATCACCATAGTCTGGCCGATATCTTAATATTTGCCTTTCTTCCTATCTCCCTCGGCAAGACATTAATCAACCTGACAAAACCTCACATATGGCTTTTTCCACGGGTTTACTGTCTTTTGTGAGAGGTATTTTTGTCGTAAATAAAATCAAATCTTTTTTTTAACATCGTTTCAGTTTATCTTTTGGGATAGCTCTTTTTCACCTTAAGTATTTCCTGTTTTGATTTCTATGGTTAATTAGTTAGCCAATTACCATGGCTAAATAGTGTCACGCATAAGTATATTCGTAATTATATATATATATATATATATATATATATATATATATATATATATATATATATGTATATGTTTAATTATATATGAACCTGAAATATCTGAGTTTCACCAGGCAGATAGTGCACAAAAGATATTCAGTACTTCTCATACAAGATGAGAAAGACATTTCTTATCCCAAGCCATGAAGGACAAAAGGAAAGACAGCTCTACAAAGCTTTAGAACAAACTCAAGCATCCCCTCTAACTGAACATGCTTTGGTTTTTCTCAGGCGAGAAAAAATTCTGCTAGGATAAGATAGTGAACATACAGAAAAATTGTTGGCTTGTTGTATCTCCAAAAGATGTACCAAGAGTGATGAAAACCAAATATTCAGTTAAGATCATGGTTTTTGGAGTGATTACTAGTGATGGCAACGTTATGTCTCCATTCATCTTCCCACAGGGCCTCAGACTCAACACAGAGGCCTACATCAAATGCCTTGAGGAGCTAGTGCTGCCCTGGGTCAAGAGGGTGACAGTTGGAAGACCCTATGTCTGACAATAGGACTCTGTGCGGTGCCACACAAGCAGGAGAAACCAGTCATGGCTGTAAGGCAATTTCTGCAACCATATCCCCACTTACATATGGCCACCTAACTCTCCAGACTGAAACCACCTCAATTATTATTTGTGGAGCACTGTTGAACAACAGACCAACAAAATTCTTTGTAACACCAAAGATGAAATAAAATTGAGGATTATGGCAGCATTCACCGACTTAAACAATAAGACCATTTCAGAAGAGATGCAAGAGATTCCAAAGTTGTCAGGAGGCTGTAGTTGAAGCCAATGGCGATTTTATTGAATTTACTCTTTAGTATTTCATGATATTTTTGTGTAATTTTGTTAAATATATCACGAGAGGTCAATGTTATTTTCAGTATGCATAATTTAGACAACAATTTATCCATTGCACCTTGTAGACACACAATTGTATAATTATACACACATTGAAAAAGAAAGAAATTGGCTACACCAATTTTATTATTTTTTTGTCTCCAACTTAGAAATGAATGCACCAATCATGTTATAAATGCACACAAAGGATAAGCAGAAAATACAGTAGTTTAATATTTAATATCTCCGCATTTAGCAATTTTCAATTGTTCCAACCTGGCAATCATTGATTCACTCAGCTTCTACAAAACATCAACAGGTATGGAATCTAACTATTCTTGGCCAGAATTCCACAAACTTGGCTTGTTAGATAACTTGTTAGTTTTGATTGTAGAAATTTCCAATACATTGATTAGCCTGACAAGAATAAAGAACTGTCTTCTGTTAGTAAAATATTGATGTATTTAGTCAAGAGTATTGTCCTACTGAAAGACTGTTTTCCTTCAGGATGGAGTTTCTGAGCAATGGGAAGCAATCCACAATGTTGAATATCCATGAATTTTTCAGCATTTTTCACACAGGATTAGTTATAAAACCCTATCAACTGAAAAAATACCTTGGATCAATACAGACCCCAAGTTTAATAATTCTTGGATATTTTCAAACACCTTTAAGGAGCATCACTGACCAACTCAAACCTGCTTTTGTCACTAAAATATCTTTGATATTTTCAGGACTAAAGAGGAATATCGTCTGTGACACTTGGAGGAAAATCTATTCAATCTTCCATTTAAATATATGATTATTTTTGACAATTTTAAATTCCTTTGCTAGTTGAGTCAGAGTTTATTCCATGTTCATTAAAACCAGTTTTCTAATGCAGTTTTCATTTGTGACTTTTGTAGATTTGGACCTTGTTTTCTTACTCCTTTTCCCCTTCCTTGTTTTTGCAAATTTCTGGTTTATTCTCTTCAACAAAGTGTTTTATGCAAGCTCAAGAATAATTTAACATAAGTTATCAGTTTGGTAATAGTTTACAATAAGACTTTGAAGAACCATGTCAACATGAAACATTTTCCTTGCAAAGCATCTTCTTGTTGAGATAAACAAAAGTTTGGGTACACCCTTTGCATTTAATAACTAATAATTTTTATATCTTCTTTAGTTTAATTAACTTCCTTAAGATGGTGAAACTTTTTAATCCATTATTGCATGGCATCAAATATTTTAAAGAGGAGGTTACTTAAAATTTAAACTCCTTTCACCTGAAGAATACCAATAGCCAGCAAGGTAGATTAGGCAAAAAAGGTAAAATTTTAATCAAACTTTATGTCGTAATGGGTTAATTTCATTATCATTGAATATAATATAAAAGCTGTTCAGGAAAAGAATGTTTCTCTGGCCAAAGTAAGCTTGTAAATTAGCTAGTTTTTAAAAAGGCATGCTATGTTCAAAAGCCAAAGGATGTACGAATATGCTATCACTAAATTAATCTTAAAAACTATACATAATCAAATAACAGGATATTCTTCTTCATCAACCATCCATTTTAAATGACTTTCCCTATTTGCCTTTGTATGTGTGTTTGTATGTGTGTGTGTGTGTGTGTATATATATATATATATATATATATATTATTTAAAAAACATTTTACATCACTATATAAAAATTTTTATGTTTTGGAACTGAAATGTCCCATCAACAGGTGATATTAGGTAACATCATGAAATAAGTTACCTAATAACGCCTGATCACAGGATAATTTAGTTCTGAAACATAGAAATTTTTATGTAGCAATCTTACTTATTAAAAAACGCAGATTGTGTGTGTGTGTGTGTGTTTATATATTGGATCGGATTTCCTACATTTTTCAACCGATTTCAACACAACTTCACAGGACTGCGTAAAATTACCTTGCGATGGTTCTGACAGTGCCAAAAATTGGAAAAACACAATTGTTTTTATACGAAACCAATTTGAAAACATGATAAAACACGATTCTGTCGCCAGAATGAAAGGGGGACAACTCATATGGAGTTATACTTATTATAAAACCCAGGTTGTTTGTGTGTGTGTTCATTTATATATGGGATCGGATTTCCTACATTTTTCAACCGATTTCAACAAAACTTCACTTTTTTTGGCAGGTAGTGTTTCTTATTGTCTTGCACACTTTTTTTTTTTTTATTTTTTACATTCGAATGCTTTAAAAATTCCATTTACAAGACAATTGTTTATAATAAAATTCTATTCAATCGATAGACTCATAACGATTGAAAACAATGTTTTTGTTTGAGTTTGGGTTTGACCAATTCGTAAAAAAAAAAAATAAAAAAAAAAAATAAAAAATAAAAACTAATTAAGACATGCATGTCCGTCAACCTTAAACAATAATCTTTGTCAATTTTATTTTTCAGTCTTTATGATGGTCGATACTTGATCTATCTCTTACTGTTACATCCCTGGGCAATGCCGGGCTCTACTGCTAGTGTAAAATAAGTTTGAAATAAAAATATTAAATTATTTTGCTCTATGTGGTATTGAGCACTTTTTAAAAAAATGAAATGCTAAAGAACAGTAGATTCTTAATCTGTCTGTTCTTTCTCTTTATTTGTGTATGTGTGTGTGTATATATATATATATATATATATATATATATATATATAGGTGTGTGTGATTCAAAACACCCATTTTCCCATCAGGAGAAAAGTTTTCTTGTAGTAATAAATAGTATAATGCATATGGTCTGTATTAGCTTGTTGGTGACAATTATAGTGTAGTGAATGAGAGAACCTCCCCTATCTTAGCACTGCAAACCCATACCCAACGTGGCAAAGATTTTCCTTGGAGAATTTTTTCAAAAACATATTGTTGGTAATATTTTCTTCTTCAAAAACGTATAGTTGGTAATAGTTTTTTTCTTTAAAAATTTATTGCTGGTAATAATTTTTTTCTTTAAAATTTTATTTCTGGTAATAATTTTTTACAAAGTATTTCTGGTATCAAAACCTATTTTTACACTTTCATAGTGTTTTTACTCCAGTTTCAGAGTTAACTATTTGCCCATAGCTGGGACCCTAACAGGTGCTACCACCTTGGGTCAGGGTGAACCTGGGAACACCAGCAATTAAGACGTAGTTCCACGCTCCTCAAAACCTCCTGATCAGAGGCCTTGCTGTTGAACGTAGTTTATCATCTTACCCAGGACTCAGTTGTAGTTTATTGTGAAGCTGCTTTGGGTTTTTTTTGGTATCATGGAGACAATGGCATTGGCAGGTGCATGCCCTCAGCCTTTTTGAAGGTCAGTGAATTTTCTTTTGTACAATATTGAATATTTGATTGATGTCTATCTTTTATTTTGGATTTTGTGCAATAAATCTATTTCGCATTATCCATGAATATCTTGTCCAAAAATGAATTTTGTATCAAATATGAAAGACAAATATTTACATTCTAACTAATATTACTTTCCTTAAGGTTCTATGGAACTCTTTCATTAAACTTTAGAATTTTCTCTAATGATTATAAATTATGCACAAATGTTGCTTGATTTCACAAGAAATAAAGCTCTGAGTGTAAAGGTACTTCTAAAATTTCCTTAATCAACAAAAGATATTATGAGAAAGTTTATGAATAAAACTTTCTCACCCCCTAATAAAAGGAAATTCTCATCGAGATGAGAAAAATTTACAAAAGATCAATTGTCTGATCAATAGCTAATATAGATTAAAGGATTGGTTCTTGTCAAGATTAACAATGGAAAAACAGCTGCTACAGTCATTAATGAAAGGGGTTCAAATGCTTTCTTGTCCTGTCTCTTTGGTATGTGTCAAAATAACTTGTGGTTTTCAAGCAGAGGATTTTTAACAAACATTTTAGTGGCTGCTGCTCACTCAGTCCTTTCTCATGTGATTTACCATTAGACAATGATTCTTTCAGACCAGATTCCTTATATTCTTTGCGACAATTTTTCTTGTCTGTTTTTCTATTAAAATGATTTCAATTCTCTACTCTCTAGCAATAGTTAGCTTTTTGTCATTTTCAGTAAATATTCACATCTTCTGACATCCATCTAAGAGATTTATGCTTGTCAATACCAATTCTTCAGTACATTATCCTGTAGTCTTGTGATTTACAGACACATCATGTTCAAACACTGGTTCCTGTAAATTCACCAAAGTGAAGCAACATCAAGCTTGGTCAGTATCTAGATGGGTGACAGCTAAGGAATAGCAGTTGTTTTAAGCTTGAATAATTTGGGTGATGTAATGGATAATGGCTTGGAATTGTTAATCAGAGAGCCGAGTTCCAATTCTTTTTGGGTTTGTTATATTCACTTCACCATGTGCTGTAAGCTTGGATGTGCAGTTGGTGTAATGGATAATGGCTTGGAATTGTTAATCAGAGAGCTGAGTTCCAAATCCTGTTGGTTTGTTATATTCACTTATGCACAAATATCATTGGGGAAAGGTATGAAGCTACTTCTCCTCCCCTACCAGCTATGGGTTAATTAGTAATGTATCACTAAATCATTAACATCTCAAAAAAAAAAAATTAAAAAATCCTACAATCTGAAAATATTTTCTTGCTTTAAATAACTTAAGGCATAAAAATCAAATCAATGATATTGTAATCTTGCTTAATTCCACTTTTTAACACAAACTTCTCTGACACTCTTCCTAAACTGCAGTGTATTCCATCTTAAATTAAACCCAAAAGGAAATCTTTTAACAGAGGACAGAAAATGTGACTCCAAAATCCAAAGGTATATTGGGATAGTGGAAGATACCTTCTAAAAGCTAAGCAAAGTATTAACTATTTCCTTAGAAACAAAGAAAAGTGTACTGAACTCTTATGTAATATTGGTCCTCCTATATGGCAAAGAACACAGTACAATTTCATTACAAATGAATAAGAGACTTGAAGCAACAAAAATGTGGTTCTACAGAAGTATGCTGAGAATACCATGAACTGAATATGTAAGCAATGTCAAATTTTTAGATAAAATAATGAATAAAGAAGAGTTAGAAAATTGTATACTCACAGTGCATATTGAAAGCAAGAGAAATAGAGAAAAATAGTATGTAAACTACATAACAAGCTTGTATAAATAGCAGGCAGAACAGGGATTAGGAGAGATAAGAAAAAGACAAACCTCATTAAGAGCTACAAAGGAGAGAAAAGTGCCATGATCATCCATGTTCTGAAAGGGCATCACATATGGAGGAAAAATTGTCTCTCACACAATTACCCTTCTTATTGAAGAAACTTGTCTCAAGAAATTAACACTTCTTGAACAAAAAAACCTCAGTTAATCTCTCATTCAGAAAAGTTTGTCAATTTTACAACTCTTCGGTATGGAGTTTTGACAATCCAGTACTTTTTATGTGTTTATTATTACAAGGAATCGTGTCACAGGTGGTACTAATTGAATGACAAGACAATTGGGCAGGTTGAATTGACTCCTTCCATTGCTACAGATTTTAGCTGTCATGCAGCTAAAACTGCCCAAGTCTGTATAGAATAGTTGCTAAGATAATAATTCATTACATACAGTCTCTTTATACAAATAGTGCAAATTGAAAGCCACATCAAAACAATTTAATGCAGATCAGTGCACAAATGAAAATGCTTTTTAAAAAGTATTACATTTAATTCTAATAAAGGACTTTGTTGTATTGTGTTGTTCTATGACATGTGATCACTAGTCAACTTCCTCCTCCAATTGTTTGCTGTATGCCATAATAGAGATTTTCATTATAGCTTTCCAACTTGCTGAAGGTAGAAAGAGGTCAGTTATTTAATTTTCTCCACACTTTTGCTTGATTGTCTTTCAATATTTTAGCCCTAGCCTGGGCTGCAAAACACTGGATCCAAGTCTCAACAAATTCTGTTTCATCCAAGTGATTTATACACCTTATTGGCAATGCCAAAGACTAATTGTCATTTTCTTCAAGAGGATCACATCTCTATTGCTATTAACTTTGTATGTGTTTCTTCAAAATAAATATTGTTTCAAAAAATTTAGTTGCAATGAATGAAGAATGGAAACTGAAAATAAGCAGTATAAAATACTATATTTCTGAGATGAGGTATTATGTACATTATTTACATTATTCAGACTATTGTCCTCATCTTTGTCACCATATTTATTACATTTCGGCCGTTGTATGCCCTGGCCTTTGTCAGGTGGTTGGAATGTCGAACTTAACACTCAATGGGGTAGACTGTTCTAGTTCCATGTGCCATGTTTAATGGATGTCAGTTATCAGAAATTGCTTAGTGGGATCATTTTGGGATGACAGGATCTTCTTGATAACAATAACCAACTAATAACATGAAGCAAAGGATAGATAAACTGGAACAATTCCCATTTATTGTTATTAAATTCATTGTTATGAACAAATTTATTAAAAAATAAACAAAATTTATTAACTTGAATTTATAAATTCTTTTCAAGTTATGTGTGCTACCCATTTTAGTTGTTGCTGCTATTGAAAGTCTTCAAGTGGTGTGGTTCCTGTTATTTGGTACATTTCTTTGGGATTCTGTAGCACCAGTCCACAAGGTTGGAAGAAAAATGGTCCTTACTAAGACCCACAGGCTTCATTTTTAATCATTTATCTGAGAAAGTAATTGTATAGAAATGCCCACAAATCTCTACATGCAGCTTTTTGCTGGCCTATAAGTATATTTCTGTGAAATTCAAAGATTGACATGTGTATATATTTAGATGTGCAGGTTATCAGCCCAGAAGTTGGAACTGGTTTTCAAGTTCAAATTACAGATATACTGATTGTGTTCACTTCCCATGAATGCTCTTAGAAAGGACATGATTCCAACTCGTAAGGTATGTGTTAAAAATAGTTGTGCAAATATGGCAACCAGTAAAGTAGAAACACATCTTTGAATTCAAACTCAGAATAACCTATCTTGTCCCAGACATACCCATCATTGCTGCCAATACTGCAACATGTAGTGCCCATTGACAAAGACCCTAAAATGAGTAATGAAATGCATATACATTTGTTTATGAGTTTATATATGAAGAGAAAATAAACGGTTATTCAAAGATAGAAACTACATTAGGTGATCATGGCTTTCCTTTAAATCTATTTCCTTGTAACCTTCTTTGAGGTTTTAAATTCAGAGATGACATCCTCCAAGATTAATTACCAATCAACGTTAGAGAGTCCTGTCTACTTGTCTATTTAATCACTATTTGGAAGAAGAAGAAGAAGAGAATAAGATAGAGGTTATAAATACGTAATACTTTAATTAATATGGCTGGTTTTAAATTCAGAAATGACATCCTCCAAGATTAGTTGCCAATCAAGGCTAGAGAGTTCAGTTTACTCTTCTATGAAACAACTAGCTGAGAGAAGAAGAGAATACTGTAGAGATTATAAATACTTTATTATACTTTAAATATGGCAGAAATATGGAGTTAACCTCCTCCAGGATTGGTTGCCTACCAAGATTTGAGAGTAAAGTTTGCTCTTCTATTTAATCCCTAAATGGGATAGGGGAGAAGAGAAGAAATAAATCCATATCTTTTTCCAAGGGTATTATTGGCCTTAGCTAGAATTTGATCTCTTTGTCCATTCCGTTTTCCTCACTTCACAATTAGTTCACCTGTACTTGTACCAAAATTTAGGTATTTAATCTGTCAAAAATTATTCTTATTTTCAATAGAGACAAATCTAGTTCTATTTTCAAGAAATAGCAAAGATGTATAAAATGCCCAGGTAACAAATGGTAGCGTTAGTAGCTGCTTCATCTATAAACAGGGCCTCTTTTAAGCCCACAAGAACAATCACATTTTATCTAGGTGGGAGAAAACAAGAAGATTCAATCAAATCTCCTTCAACTGACAGAAGTGCTTCCACCCCTTTGAAGAGAGTTCATCGCTGGTAACTTTTATTTTCCAAAATCTTAAGACTGAAACACTCTAAACAGAAAAAGAAATGTTAATTTGTTTGTCGTTTTCTCATTGGAAAGTTTGTATTATTTTTTCCTTGCACAACTCAAAAAAAAAAAAAAAAAAAAAAAAATGACAATCAATTTAGAACTATCCCATGTATCCTGCAGTTCACCAGAATGTTTGAATATTCTTGCTCTAAATGTTTCAAGTGATCAATAACTAATAATAAAAACATGTAATGTTTAGAAATAAAACAAAGTTTGTGATAAGAAACTGTGTACGATAGACAACTAAATTTTGTTTACGTTTTTTTAATTGAAAATGTGCATATGCAGAGAAGAACCAGAAGCAACAGTGAGAAAAAATAAAACAAAGAATGAGTAGAACAGATAGGCTGAAAACTGTACTCCCATATCACATAGATCGTCTATTTACTTGAATATTGATTCTTTTTACAAACAACAGGTCGTCTCTCAATTTGTTAATAATCCATAATATAAAACAATTTGATTTTATATATTTATCAGTCATACAGCCTAATCTTCCCTACTTAAAAATGAGATATCCTGTTGCCATGGTAACAGAAAGCATTGCTTGACACCAGTAAACAACTGTGCTTTGTATTTCCAAAACAATGAAATAACTCATAAGAAAATAAGGGATTTCAGGTTGTTATATTTTTTGTATTTTTGATTATTTTTGTCTTATATTACCTTTTATTTTTTTTATCTTAGTTATGATAAAAAACCTAGATAGAGAAAATGTAATCAATGCAATTGCAAAATAACAAATTTTCACATTATTTAAATGATTTACATTCAGACTATTGTCTGCATCTTTGTTGTTGATATTAACAAAGTTTCATCCATTGTGCCTGCCGACCTTCATCAGGTCTATATTCATCCAGGAAAGCTATAGGAAATTCTGGATCAATATCATAAATTTTGAACAGTATGCATCAATATATAAGTTTATATTATGTACTTGAAAACAGATTTTGCTTCTACAAAGTTTAGCAGGTGTGAATATAATCCTATCTTAAATTTATGTGCTTTTAAGATGTTGCAATCATTAAAAAAAAAATTAACTATCTCATTAACAATTGGTTTTGCATACAAATTTGGTAAAGTGTTCTATATTTGTTACAGTATCTAAAAGGTTTCAAAGGTATCTACAAATAAGAATTTCTATTTTTTATGAACACAGAAACATAGAAGCCAACTGCTGTCAAGGCTTGCAATAGGTGTAGCAACTTCTTACAGCATTTTTCCTACCAAGATGGTAATTACAAAAGAGTGACTTGTTTAAGTATGCACTCACCAACTCTATATAGGCATATCAATAAGTCTTTAGCAGAATGGTGAAAAGAGAATTTATTTTGTATAAATATTTTCAATATACTAACCTCCCTTATTAATAGATTGGTGATTATTAATCATATATATTGAACATTATACAGTGAAAGTTTCAGATCAAAATTCAGCTAATTACCATCAGTTCATGTACTGATTCCAGTTGTATTTGCTAGCAAACATGAAACACTAAAGAAACAAGACTTTGAAGACAATGGGACAATTCATAAAGAAGTGGATTCATGCCTTTTCTAAGGGCATTATTACAAACATAAGCTGCTTCAGCTTTAATTCCGCTCATAGTGATGTTATCCCACCCAACATTTGTATCTGTGTGTTTGTGCATTGAGGCTGATGGATAATTAATCTCCATAAAATTTTTATTCTCTATTTTTTTATGCACATACATAGTTGAGTTATCAAGGTATTTTTTATTTTCTTTAAACCATATCACCCCAAACAGGTTTACAATTATTACAAGGAAACACAAAGAAGCATTTGTCATGATTGGAACTAAATGTTGGTACATCTGCAAAAAGTGTTACCTATGAGCTATAGTGGCTGAACAAGCAGGTATGAATGAAGGAGAACATTGTGGTTTCACCTGGTATTTCCAAGATGGCACATAAGCACCAATTCCAGCTTTTACCCAAGAAATCTCAGTGACACAATTCTCAGTAGGAAGTGATAAAACAAGATCTTGATCAATATACTGAGTGACAGCACTTCACCAAACAATAGAAAAATTGACACTGATGAGAAATTTCAATAATGTTTAAAGGTTAAATCCACTTTGGCAGGAAGGGAGACAAATATGCCTTAAAACACATCCATTAAGCTGAGGAGTGAGAGTCTAATATCTTCAGACATTTGTTAGCCAAGGATGGTGAGCTCAATCCCTGGTAGGACCACAAGTGTCAGCATAGTTAAAAGGAAAGTTAAAAATTTCATTCCAAGGTGCATTGAAAAGAAAGTCACAAAATGAATTTCAATTGGTATGCTGGGAACAGATAGAAGTTTTGCTAATAGATGAGTCAAAAGAAACAGACAGATACTACAGCGTGATGCAAACTGCCAAGGGGACAGAACTATGATAATTGGTAAGAAATAGGAGAGGAAGGAACAAATCAAATCAAATCAAATCAGAATTATTAGGGAAACTAGTAGAGAAATCCAGTATTTGACAGAGAGACTGAGCAATGGAAAAATTGAAAATCTGAATACCGGCAACATTAGTAACATCAGAATGATTAAGCGACTTGACATGATGAGCATTAAAATCACCGAAAACAATGATGTTTGTAGATGAATAGAGATAGATAAAGAGCCATTTATATTCTGTTAGTCTAATATGCTACAGTCTTGAGAAGAAGGGGAGTGATAAAGTTTGCATATTTTATAAATTTATACAAAAACTTTCTGTATAATTGTTTTTTAATGCTTGAAATATTTTACAGCAAAAACTTTTTTTATTTGTTCTGATCATGTAAATGCTTTTTAAAAGCATCTATTTACGCTGTTGGTACACTAATAACATTTGAAAAATAATAGATTATTCTTTTCACCTGTAATATATCTAAGATATTAGATTTAGTCTATCCTAAAAATATACAGTAAATAGAATATTTCAAAAACTGGCTGAATGGCCTTGATGTAAAGGGATCCTCAGTGTGCAAACACTCTCCCATGACGTTACTCAGTTAACAATGAGATTACATTGACTTATCTTGTGATATACCATGACCATTGCATCTATAGTGAATATACATGAAGTTTTGCTTGAAACATGTACATCTGTTTGCAGAAAACATGAATGATTCACAAGTTTTGCAAGGATGATTTAATAAGTGGAGACCAGATAAAACTTTGGTACCAAACTTGGCTGGAAATCTGCATGAAGATGGCCTCTGTTCTAGAAAGTAATCAGCAAATAGGATGTAGGTAGCAATCAAAGAAAATGTTCAAACTGATTGATTGACTTGTCTTTTAACAGCTTATCAACATTTTGCAGGTTATTTAAAAGACAGAAAACATTTTTTTTTAGATTATAAGAATTTTTTTGAGATAATTAACCCATAGCTTGGGTGAGAAGAGGTGGATTCATGCATTCAAGTGAATATAACGAACCCAACTGGAATTGAAACTTGGCTCTCTGATTTTAAATTCTGAGCCATTATGCACATTCAAGCTTACAGCTCCTGGTATTCCCAAGCAGTCACCCATCTAGGTACTGAACAGGCTTGAATGCATCCATCCATTTTGAATATCCACTGCTTATGATCAATAGTCTAGTCATTGATTTGTAGATGTGGTGACATAGTAATTGGGTCAGTAATAATTTTTTTTTTTTTTTATTACAGTAATGTTCACCCTGAACAAGTCTCTAGAATCACAAGAGTTAGAGGGTTACAGATTAAGCGGTTCAGTTTATGGAGAATATATGGGGGAAGATAATGGTTAACCCTAGACTTGAATAGGTTAAGATTGTAATACTCAGTGAAGCATCCTCTTAAATGTCAGCAGCAGCTCATGGGAAGAAGCAGCTTGAGTGGAACTTAAATCTCACCAGGATATATATATATATATATATATATATATATATATATAAAGTGAATGAGGGTGGGGTTCGCTACAATGTTTGTGACATGGTGAGTCATGAAGGTTAGAACTGGTGGAACTAAGGAATGTAGTTTGTCGGAATACTTTCTATGGAAATATTGATATCTCCAGATATGGACAATAGAATGGGGATAATCTACCTCCATAAATTAAATACCAGGTTCAATTTGAAATTCCCTGGAGATCATTTCAATAAGCACTTGAAGAAGGCTACAAGACACAAAAGATTGGATATATAACAACTAAAATGATAACATTGGTCTGAATATAAATAATGAAAATTCTTCAATTGGAAATTCAGTCAGAAATCCTTACTGCCCATTTTTCACATTTTGTGCAGGGTTATTTTTGACAAAACACTGCATCATCAAGGACTGTTTTTCTCTATGTAAACACTGCAACTATTATTTATAATAGAAAAGACTGAAAATCAGGAAGAAAGAGATTGGAAATGAACAAGGATTGAAGAAAATGTTACTGACAGGACAGTGATGTATAATTATTAATGATTTTTCTATCAGAAAGCATTGCAATTAATTTTACTAAAGGAACAGGTTTATGACATGGGTAATGGAAATGGTAATTAAAAATTATATGGTTAACTACTAAATAAATATCTTTATTAATTGAAAGACACAAGTCATTGTACATGTTAATAGTGATATTCATTTTCACTGAATTGCATATCAAATCTTTGCAGTTGATGAAACTCAATTTCTCTAGTCTTTAGAAGTATCATGTTTTTATTTGTATTACAACTGTGAACATCTAAGTTTGCCAAAGTTTGATAATAAAAAAAACATGTATTAAAAAATCTTTTACCATTCCTGTTAGTAGAGTTCTGTAAAGACAGCATGGAAAAAAACATTACTGTAATGAAGAAATGGAATTATCCTTAAATGTCAGAGTGTGATCACAGAAATAGAAAGCAAGGAAAAACCTATTTTGCAAGTAAAACATTCCAACAAACTTGCACAGTTGAGAAACAGATGTTCTATGTGATGATAAATAAGAAATGGCCATTTCCTCCACCTGAAAAATATCTCAACCCTTATAAACTAAGTTGAAGTATCAAGTTGGTTAAGGTTTACCAAGACACTGTACTTTACCTGCTCTTTAGCCTTGTGCAGTCATACTAGTGGGAATTTTAAAAGTATAAAAGAAGATTTTTGATCATGACTTGGCATCTCAGGCATCAGTCACTTTTCACTGAAATAAAGTGACTATCCTCTGTTTATACCATTTACTTTTAAAATGAGCTCAATATAAAGTAGAGCAATATACTATTATTATATTTTTATTATAAGAGATTATAATAAAAACATTTTGAAATCGATACACAAAATTTTAAAATTTCCTTTGAAGTACAATCAAAGTATTGAAACAGGAAAGCTTTTATGTAGTGATTTCATATTGTTTTTATTGTAATCTCTTATAATAAAAATATTATATATATATATATATATATATAATATATTAAAATAATGTGAAAGAACAGTAAGATTTATAATCTGGTGTTCTTATTAATTATTTTTATTGTTAAAAACCAGTGCTCAAGACAATTCTGTAGAGCATAGATATTATAAATTTACTAATTTAAAAATATGGTCCTATTGCTACACAGGAAATACCATGTTTCAAAAAGTCTTTTGACCAGGAGGAGAGGCTTATCGCTTGTTCTCTGTTTAGGATTAGGTTTGCAATTCCTTCTAAAGTCTACTCCAACTATGCTTCTAACATATCTGTTAATATTATTCACTAATTAAATCTTGACTTTTTCAAATTTAGAATTATTTTCAAAAATAATAAGCGTACCATACCAAATAATTATATATAAATATATGTTTCTACCTATCACCTATAATCAATACCAGATTTTTATGAACTTAGAATTAATACTGAAACACAAGAAGTATTCAGCAGAGAAAAATATTTTCAAAATAATAAGTGTGCCATACCAAATAAGCACCATGTGTTGGGGGGGGGGTAATTGTGCTGGCACTTGTATTTAGTACATCAAGAGTAACTCCACAATATTCTAACAATGAATGTAAATAAGCAGGAATCCTGTACTTCAGTTTTTTGGTGGGTAGTATGTTTACAGAAACAACTTCTATATGTTCTTCAGAATGTGGGTGAAGATGGCTCTCCACAACCTCCTATCCATCTTTACCCTTAGAAGCATTTGTCCCTTTGCCAAACACCCTACCCTTCATTTCACCATCCAGTTAGGTAGGTGCCCTCAGTATTCCCTGTGAGAGTTAAGTTTTCCAAACCCTCCTTCCTCATTATGTGTCCAATACATTTCAACTTTCTCTTTCTAATCATCATAAGTATTCTTTTTGATAACATTTTTTTGAAGAGTTACTTGTTGCTTCCTCATACCACCAATGGTTGATTTGTTAGGGAGATTACTTCCAGATAATAATCACCAAGGGAGACAATCCTTGCATGCATCACCACTGGGGAGTACCTGAAAACCATACCACAGGTTGACTCAAGCCTTATAAGCAGCACTGGTTAAATGAAACTGTTCAGATGACACTGATGTTTACACTAGCAGAAATTTGCAAGTCAACATGACTGAGGGTTTAAGTTTAGTGGCCTTTTTCAACTACTGATCATGTCAGATTATACACTCTCACCCAGAAACTATAACTAAGGTCAACATGGTAGCAGTCTAAACCACAGGTTGTCTCTGGGAGTGTTGAAGAAACACAGATGACTGAGTAGGCACCTGTAACAGGGGTTAGCTTGTCACGCAAGCAAACAGGCACACATGGATACAGTGGACAGCCATACATAAATATCTCTTAACATTTTACTCAGATTGGAAAATAGTGAGTTAGTAAAGATAAAAAACAATATCTGATAACCAGTAATAATGGAATATTTTTAATTGTTTCCTTATTCAACATTCATGGACCAAGTGCTACTTTTGGTTGAAATTTATAAAATCTTTCTATTAGAATAGTTTTCCAGGAAAATAGTTTTCAGAAATCCACTGTTATTGCTATTTCTAGTACTGGTGTAGGCTTCCTTCCTAACCTTTTGTTTGAAGTAATGTGGAAAGTCAACATCTTGATGACTTCATTATTTTCTTTTTTGAGTTACATGTGATATATATTTCAGTTGTTGCAGCTGTTGAAAGTCATCAGAGGATACAGTTTTTGTTATTAGGTACAGTTCTTTGTGATTCTGTAGAGCATGTCCATGAAATTTAAACAAGGATGGTCCACACTAAGACCTACATGCTTCATTTGCTCAGAGACATTTTTAATCATTGATCTGAGAAAGTAGTTGTCAGGCAGGTGGCCTGCTATGTGATACTATGAAGTTCTACCTACAAGAGTTATAATAATTATACTAAAGGGAGAGTTAGTATTATAAAAATTAATGAGAATTATGAAATGACACAAGAGTGTATTTATTACATCTGTTTTTCAATGTCTATTCACTAGAACATTCTCTGATATTTTGAGAAAGTTATTTCTCTTAGCAAATATTGATGCACAAAGATACCAATGTATTAAGACTAAACATTGAAAATATATCATCAGTGGATTTACATATCCAGTTGATAGATTATATGCAATGACAAATAATCTTCTTCCAGTTAGTGGCAGGTATTTGAAACTGCTTACTCCAAAATTTATGGATTTCTTAGAAGAGAATTAAGTAGAACAAGACTATCAGATGTCTTTCATAGCATGAGGGAGTGCTTAAAAGTCCTTGTTCTGACCAACAAGAAAATAAAAAAGACTATAAGCTGTTTTTTTTCCTTCATAGTATGAGGGGGTGTTAAAAATTTCTTAGCCTGACCAACAAGGAATTGGAAAAAAAAAAAAATATACAATATACACTGGTGAAAATAATTTGAAGACAATTGGTTAAAGTTTTATTCATTTCAGAATATATTTCTAATAAAACAATATAAATTAGTTTTATTGTTCATGCTTTATGCAGAATTTATTTCTCTTTCAAATGATGTAAAAATTGTATATTTTTTTTACAACTTGAAAAATTGTAATGCTGGATTAATTTAAATTATCCAAATTTGCTGGCAAAATAAGTTTAAGGCCATATGGGTATTATCTTTAAAGCAAAAAGTTATAGTAAAAATGAGCAAAAAAACAAAAAACAAAATATTAATATTTAGTGCCATAACCTTTATTATTAATTACAGCTTGACATCGCCTTGGCATTGAACTTGTTAAGTGATCACAAAAATCATTTGGAATGCTCTACCATATTTGCTTAATATAATCGTATAATTGGGCTAAATTTGTCGTTTTTTTTTTTTTTTAGCGTGAACTCTTTTAGAAATATAATTCTATAAATTTTCAATCAGATTAAGATCCAGAATCTGTAGAGGCCACACAGTGACATCCATATTATGGTGATCAAAAAATTGCATTACTTTTTGTGTTTTGTGAATGGGGCTATTATTTTGTGGATAAATAGCTTCAGGTGGCATTTGATCAGTTAAATATGGCAGAACATGTTTCTTAACTAGCTGCATATAGTCTACACTGTAGAATTTTCCATCAACTTTAACAATTTGATCAATACCAAAGCTACTGAATGCATCCCACACTATTACACCCCTGCCTCCTGCTTGTGTGTGTCTTTTTGACACATTTAGGATGAAATTCCTTAGTTGGGCAGCATCAGAAAAAGGTTTTTCCATCCCATCCAAAGATGCAAAAGCACGATTCATCACTCCAAAGAACTCTACACCAGTCGTTGATGTCCATTGAACGTGACTTTTCACAAAATTCAGCTGCTTGAGTTGATTCCTCTCCAAAATGGCTTTTTTCTAGCAATGTGCCTGAATAATCCAAATTCTCTTAGATAGTTTCGAATATTTTGCAGCGTAAAACTAATGCCAGTTTTACCAGATAATTGGCTGCAAATGTCCACGGCCATCAGCATTAAGTTAGCCTGGGAAAGCCTATGAATTCATCTATCCAGTTGCACTATTGTTTTCCTTAGGGCTCCCGATCTTTGCCTCTCTTTATATTGTCCAGTATCCTGGTAAAGCTTCCAAGACTGAACACAAGACATTTTGCTGCACTTTAATTGCTTATGTTCATAAAGGAAACATTTTGTTGAAGAAGTAACACTATTTTTAATCTAGTCACTGGGCTAAGACTACAATGCTTTCTCATAGCAAATTAATTGTATAACAATGCTCAGTTATTACAATATATAATGCATTAATGACCAGCCATGTGACAATCCATTTAGCAAAGAATTTGCATAATACCCATGTGGTCTTAAATTTATTTTGCTGGCAAATTTGGATAATTTAAATTAATCTGGCATTACAATTTTTTGAGTTTGTTTTGTTTTGTTTTATGGCATATCAACCTCAATGGATCATTTAATGCCGACAACTTTTTTTTCTTCTTGTAATATTTTTATTTTGTCAAATCTATTTCTGTTAATATTTTTTTTCCTCAAAAATGCATAGCTTTTCAAAAATGTATAGCGGGTAATATTATTTTTTCAAAAAACATATTGCTGGTAATAGTCTTTTTTCAAAAAACGTATTGCTAGTAATATTTTTTTTTTTCTAAAAACTTATTGCTGGTAATATTTTTTTTTTTCCTTCAAAAATTTATTTCTGGTGATAAATTTTTACAAAGTATTTCTGGTATTAAAACCTATTTCTACACTTTTATAATGCTTTTTATCTCAGTTTCGGGGATAAGTTTTGCCCATAGCTGGAACCCTAACAGGTGCTACCACTCTGGGTCAGAGTGGACCTAGGAACATCAGCAATTAAGAGGAGGTTCCTTGCTCCTCAAAGCCTCCTGATCAGAGGCCTTGCTGTTGGGCGTAGTTTATTGTCTTACCCTGGACACAGATGTAGTTTATCGTCATACCCAGGATGGTTTTCAAGTTGTAGAAAAATATAAAATGTTCACATCATTCGAAAGAGAAATAAATTCTGTATAATGTGTAAACAATAAAACTAATTTATATTGTTTTATTAGAAACATATTCCGAAATGAATAAAACTTTAACCATTGGTCTTAAACTTATTTTCACCAGTGTATATGTTTTTCTGACACATTACGAGTTGGTGCTGAAAAGTCCTCAACCCAACTAAGAATGAAATCAATGAAGACTATTAGCTGTCTTTTTATCTTTCATAATATGAGGGGGTGCTTAAAATTCATCAGTCCTTACAAAAAAGAAAATGGGTCTCATACTGTTTCTGATTGAGATTCAAAGAAGGATTGTCATCACTAAGTAATCATGAATTTATGCTAGCACAACCATTGATGACTTCCAAAGAACTTTATCTACGCACTTCCACTTACAATGCTTGGGTAAACCTGTGGTGTGTTTTCCATCATTTCCCAAAAGATTGTTTGCTCGAGCCAATATATTGTCAATCTTTGACAAATTGAAAATGGTTAGAACTCATATGTTCTTAGCACTCAACCATGTGCCCATCATATTAAAATAGACTATGTTACAAATAACATTACGCTATTATGTATGTAGTAATATTTTTATAAATTCATAATAATTGACAATTGTTTTCTTCCTGATTTTCAGTGTGTAGAATATTGGTTAGCTTGCAAGTGGTCTGACACACAAGTAGACTCTGGTGTAGTCAAACTGAATTTTTCCTGAGTAATTTCAAATGTTGAGACACCCCGCCTTATTAGCTTAACAATAACCTGCTTTTATTTCTGAAATGCTTTCTCGAGGGTCTGGTTCCAAGTGAATCTTGAACTCTTTTTGACAAGGTCCCAAAAAGGTAACATAATGGGACTTAATGAATATGTCCAGGCAAGTTGGTTTACTAGACCAAATCAAGAACTCATATCAGTGATGGTTTTTGAAACAAGGAAATTTAAGATGGCATTAAGCATAGATTTAGAAGGAGATACTTCTGATGAAGTTATTTCCAGTCCCCCAAACTGAACACTGTCCTTACAAAATTGGAATTTGTCTTTGCTGAGTACAATGCCATTTTGTGCACATCTCATTAGAAAATCAAAGGTATGGTAGAATGTCTCTTTGATGTTGGTTTTGTAGAGCAAGGTATCATCAACCAATTTGATTTTCCTGGCAATGTCTTTTATAACTTCATTGTATCTATGGGTGTATGCATCACTAAATGCCAAGTAGCCTTGAGGCATCCTAAGGTACATAAACCTTCCCCACTCTGTGATAAAAGTTGTGAGTGGTTGGGACTCCTCATAACTTATCACTCTCAGCTAACTAATATTCTACATGGCACTGTGAACAGGATCCAACGTTTGGCAAGAGCTCCTTATAAAAATTGACATTCCAGGATTTATGCTGAAACTTTTGTGAAAGAAAGCATCACCAAGGATTGCCTCTCTATGATAGACCAGGAAATCCTCAAAGAGGTACAAGAAGGCAGCCATGTTAGCAGGTAAGTCATTTGACATCTAAATAGTGAATAACATATAGACTGAGTGCTGCAAATTGCTAGATTTTAGAATAAAACTTGTGAAATATGATTAGTTCAATCATGAAATTATACTGTTAAATGCTCTAATGATTTTTATTAATTCATAGTCATTTCATTTATATTCACTTTCTGCTACCAAAACAAAGAATGAATGATTACAGAATTAATTTGAGATGGTGCTATAAATCTATCTTTTCTCTCAAAGCCCATCATTTAAGTTAATATTGCACCTAAGTTTTTGAACAGAGCTGATAACATATTTGACAGCCTGTAAGATCTTGGCCTCCAATTTGGATTTAATATTACAGCATTATGGAGATAGGCTAGACAAAAGTACTGGTAGTCAGTAGTGCCCGAGACAATATTAATCAGCCAGATACATCAACTTTGCATATAAAACCTGAGAGATACTTCTTTAGCTATTTTTCTGAGAAAAAAGAAATAGGGAGGGCTTTATATGCCATCAAATATTTAAGACTTACATGATTCACCTTTTCAGCGATCCCAATTATATATACTATAGCCATAAAACCAAAACAATTAATGAATAATCTGGAATCATGTTTTTAAATAGCTTTGTTAGATCAAGATTTTCATATAGATATTATGCATGGTGCCAAACCCATTAAGAAATAACTAAACTGTCAGTTGCATACATTTTCCTTCTTTTGTTAAAGATCGCCTTGAGTGAAAAGAAGCCTGGAGGTCTTAGTGAGGACTATCCTTCTCTGAATCTCAGGAACTTGCACTACATAATGAAAAAGAACTGTACCAAATATTAGAAACCATATAACTTGAGGACTACCAACAGCGGAAACAACTATAATGGATAGCACACATAACTTGAAGCGAAAATAATGACATCCTCAAGATGTTGACATTCCATAATACTTGAAACAAAAGGTTGAGAAGGAAACCTTCATCAAACTGAAAACGGCAATAAAATTTTCTGGACTTAAGAAAACCATTTTCCTTTTTAATTGTAAGATTTTATAAATTTCAATCAATAGTGGCATTGGCTTTTCAGTCAATGAATGTTTCCTTATAAGGAAACAGTTAATATTACTATATTTGTCAAAATGAAGAAAGTAAATTTTGGCATTCGATGACTACCCTCCTTGAATAAACATTATGTTGAATGGTAAGATTCAGTAATAATGTCTTTCAGTTGCTATCCATATAAATTTGTTACAATTAGTGATTGCAATTTTCAATAAAGGTTACTGTGTCTCACTTTAGAGATAGTATTTCCTTGACATTGACAGTGATCTTCCACTGTAAGATGTGACACAAAACATCAGTCATCTTTACCAACTCTATGCATTCGAAATGTGAGATTTTTTTTTTGTTGGAGTTTACTCCTATTGCTTACAGTACACAGTGTTCTCAGGCAGTATCCCAATTTTTTTATTGATCTGGTCTGATGATACTTAACTTTGGTTATCAAATGAGAACTGGTACATTCAGCAGAATTTGACTGTAAACACACAAAGGTGGTACTCAAGTGAAAGGAGCAGAAACACATGCATAAATGAAAGAAAGAGAGGTTTATTGTAAAAGAGAATACACTACTGAAAGACAGGGAATTGGGTGGCAGGCTAGTAATTCCTGAAACAAGTCCCAGGTATATCCTGTGCTCACTATATACATCTACTGATATAGTCAGTCCACATAGGTGATAGGGAGTATGGGACATTCCATTACTATATATATATATATATATATATATAATTATTTTTTTTAAAAATATGATTCCATCACTACACAGGAATTACCATGTTTCAAAAACAGAATCTAAAACCTAATTCAATTATAGAAATTAAATTAAAGTACCTAGTTCTGTTTCATTTTCAAGCAAATTTTGGAATAACTTATTTTGAAATTTACAGAGCTTTATAAGCACATACATTCATAATATTAGTTTCTATGGATATGAAGAAAACCAATCGTTTTAATAAGGGGCGGTAGGGTATTTATTTTTACTGACAACTATTGTATCAACATATTAGTTACTTTTGAAAAGAGGTTAAGTCAAGGTAGGGTTGGGGCGCCTTTTTTCAAATGAATGATGACATCCGTTCAATGCATGTTGTCTGGTCTAATTTCAATGAGAGAAAGTATTTCAGTACTTTCATTTCACCGATAAATTTATACTTGTATACAAAGTTTTTTTTCTAAAAGGGTTGTTTGTATATGAATATGTCATATTGAACTACAATTTTTTTTGTTGAGGACTTCTTAAAGGTGTTTTTTAGCTTAAAAAAAATAATTATAATGTAGGCTCTACATAAAATAAAAACAAAAATACTAAAGAACTTCAAATCATGAATCTGACTGTTTCCTATTTTATCAATATATTTGCACACACACGCTATATATATATATATATATATATATACACACACACATAGTAAACTACTTAGCTGACAAGCTTGTGTGAATGGATGGTGAGATGGGTGTGAAGCTTAATAAAAGGACAAAGACTGCAAAGTGACATAACGGACAGGAAGTTGTGGAGAGCCATAATTGCCTATGTCCTAAAGGAACATGGCATATAGATGAAGTGTTACTAAAAATAGTTATAACTTTGTTGCTAAATAATGAAAAAAAAACATTTTCAATTTTTCAACATAATCTCATTATTTTTCAATGCACTTAATTCAGTGGTGAATATTAATCACAAAGATGGAACATTATACATTAAAAATTTCAGATGAAAATTAATCTCAGATTACAAACTTACTGATCTTCTTGTATATGGAATCATTGGAGTGAATGAAGGTTTTTATATTTCTTGTTTAATAAGCCCTATGCTACACATATCACAGACTGTATAATAATAGAGTTGAAATATAATCTAGTGTATGAATATCTAAATAAAATTTGATTTATAACACCATCAGTTCTGGGTTAGAACAGAAACATTCAAACCTTACATAAAAATCAATGTGTTACATTTAGATTTAAAAAATTAATTGTGTTACAAAAAAAAAAAAAAATCAAAAGAAATAAAGATTTGGTTTTAATTACAACATTCAAATTTTTATAATTTGCTTATTTTCCAGTTAATTCATCTCAGATTACAAACTAATAGTACAGTTAATCTTATCTAAAAATAAAATAAGAAAAGAATGCAGAATATTATTTGATTTATCTGATAATCTCACTTTGGTCATACATAAAATAGATTTAATCCAAAGGATAATACAAAGAAAATATTTATCCAACTGATAATGCAGAGAGAAAAGACAACCAACAAGTAATTACAGCATGAAATCTCATTATCACCAGCACAAGAGAAACATCAATCTACAGTCACAATGAGGCTTTCATTTTGTCAGCCATTATATTAATACAGGATAGATTAAAGTGAATTCCCATCTGATACCAGTAATCTGTGTTTATGAGACAAAAAGCCAGATTTCTTTACAAACTTGTAAATTTCTGTCTGAATGTCTGGGATGAAATGATATTATAGCTTATATTATTTACATCTGAACTAATATGTGCATCTTTATTGTTAACATATTGACTATTATTCCTTGTCATGTTCAAGTCTACGTTGATCCATATAACCTTAAGGGAATTTCAAAATCAACCTGTTATTTAATCTATAGTGGGGTACATTGGTCTCAGTCCACCATCCACATCTAGAGATATCTTGTTTCTTTTTATTACTGCTCAGTAATCATTTCCATTGAATCTAAGTCTGTATAGCCTGGCTCAGGGATTGAACTGACAATTACTGTTAGTAAATTCAAGAATTGCTTTAATTCATTAAGCCATCTTAAGAACCAAATTCTAGGCTCAGGATTCTCCCATGATGAATTAGCCTAATTGATTAAAGCACTGATCTGTGAATTTAGTCACATAGTAATTGTCAGTTCAATCTCTGTGCTGTATAGTACAAACTTAGTGGAAAGAGGGCAAGCAATTACTGTGTATTACTGAATAAGAACAAGATGAGATATCCCTAGACACTGACAGTGGAATGAGAACAATTCTCTCTTGGATTGAATAAAGGGTTAAGTTGAAAATTCTTTGAAACTTATCAGAATACACCTGAATGACAAAAGGCCAAAATGTTGAGATAATAACAATGAAGTTAAGGACAAAAGTCTGAATATAAATAATGTAAGCAAACATGAAAATACCTGACAAAAGGTAATCCTTAAAATAATGGCCTCATGTCAAACTTGGGTAAGTTATGAAGCGACTGAAGCACTAAACAAATATTTGTTTGTGAATTTAGAATTCAGCAGAGAAAAAATTCCTTTGATGCTTGAAATTCTTTTGTTTTAATAGGTGAGTCTACTTATGATCCTTTGATGTGTCATGTCCCTTCAGAACGTGAGCGATTGTGTCTCTCCACAACTTCCTATCTTTTGTAGTTTTAAGTAGGGTTTGTCTTTTTGCTATCCCTCCTAGTCTCCTTTTTACCAACCATTTACACAAGCTTGTGAGGTAGGTTTTTCACTGCTTTCTTCCATCCCTCTTGTCTTCAATATCCTGTGAGTATCAAATTCCCCATGCCTTTTTTCCTCATTATCAACCCTAGAAATTTCAATTGTCTCTCTAGAATTTTAAGTATCCTTTTTGTCTCAATTTTCCTTAAAACTTAGTCATTGCTCACATGGTATTCTCAGCATTCTTCTGTAGAACCACATTCTGAGAAGAGATTGTCTAGCATTCACTGACTTATAGGAGGACCAGTATTACATAGCAGTCCAGCACTCTTTTCTTAATATTTTGCATAGCTGTTGGAAGGTATTGGAAGCTTTTGGAAGATATTGCTATCCCAATGTACCTTTGAGTTTTAGTGTTACATTTTCCGATGATTCTTAAAACAATTCCTAGATATTAAATATTTTATACTTGTTTGATTTTGGCATCTCCAATATGTAATTCACACGTTGGGTTGTCCCTTTTGCTGACAACCATTTATTCTGTCTTCTTACAACTGATGTTAAGTCATTTCTTTTCACTTTCCTTTATTACTTTGTCTTGGAGTTCCTGTAGTTTTCTTTCTATATCTGTTATCAACTTTGTGTCATGTGCATATTTTATGCTGTTAAGATTGTGGCACCAATGAATCCTGACAGAACTTCTGATTCTATCAGGATCACCTCACTGTATGGGTTGAATAAATCCAATGAGAAAGCACATCCTTGTCTTACATTTCTTTACCATGAAAATGTAAGTTTGATTTTTCTTGCTTAACGGTACATCAACCTCTGTCATAGTGTTTAATCCTTTATTTAGTATACTTCTGATTTGTAATCAAGTTTGTAGTTAAATTCTTTCGAGATGAGAGTTTTTGGTTAAAGTGGTTCAAAAGAAAAAGTTTTTTTTTTTATTGTGATAGATTACAACTTTGGCTCATCTGTTTTATGAAGTTATGAATATTACTCAGGTTGATTTGTCTGACAAGCTTGTTCATGTCTCTTACTTTATAGAATTTTTGCTGGTTATGATTAATACAGGACAGTACAAGTATGTGCTTGATGGCAATATGGTTTTTTGCATGCTGTACATATTGGAGGTTCCTCGTTTGTAATGAGAAAAGAATGGTTTAGGTGAGTGTGGCCAATGTGAAATCTAGCTTGGACTATCACTTTTATTCTTATCTTTCTATATTCTAGAGGTTATCCTACAATGGTGGGTTAAATCTTTTAGAGTTTGCTTTGTGTGTACTTATTCCATGATTCTTGGCATTTGTTTTATCATGAAAAGGAAGTGATTCTTTCTAAATATATCACAGGGTAAGTTGTGTGGGTCATGGGCCAATGTCATGAAAAGAAACAAAAGAAATATAATCATTTCTCGTGTTGGTTCACAATAACCAAATCTACTGCCTATAAACTTTCTTCTTCTATGTATTCTATTCCTTCAGGACATGCGTGGTTATGGCCCTCTTCAACTTCCAGTCTTTTGTTGTTTTAATTAACTTTTGACTCTTAACATCCCTATTGGTTGCTAATTTCAGTCATTTGGAATTTTAAGTAATGAATATTTAAAGAAAAAAAATTCCAATGGAAATCTTAACATGTCTGCAGACTTGGAAAAAAATTCTTGCTTTTATTCTTTGAATAATTGAGAATCAAAATTCAATTAATTCAAATGGGTTGCAAATAAAATAAATAAAAACAATCTTGTAGTTTGGTGAATACCAATATTTAAATGCTCGCAATATTCAATTAAGCTTTGAATTTAAGTTAGAAAAGAAATTCATACAACTTAGCCAAATTTGTTTCAACATAGACTCAATCAGTTCCTTCAGGATTCCATATATTCTGATTAACACCATCTCAAAAGTTGTGAGCTTCATAAATTAATTGAAAATTAATTAAAAACTGATTAAAAATATAAAGGAACATTTTACATTAGAAAGTTTAAAATTGCTTAAATGTAAAATTAAATAAAAACAGAATCAAAGAGAATACAAGAAAGAAACATTAAAGAATGAACTTTGACTACCATACAACATATGTATATCTGGTTTAACTAATTTATAAAATCTTTGGGTAAATGGGGACAAATCCAAAAGCAATGTTATTTTTACAGTTATCCATGAAAGAGCAACAATCATTGGAAAAATATATTTAAAATATGTAGGGAAATCTAATAGAAAAAATGTAACTAAATATTATATTATATTATATATAAGTTATTGATCCTAACAAATACCTGAGATTTCATCTATTACAAGAAATCGAAGACCTAATCTAATTCATAGAAAAAATTCAGAATTTCAAAATTCTGACCTATGTTATTTTTTACAAAGATCAGAATGTTGTTTATGAATTCTCAAGTCCTTTGGGAGATCTTCAACATGAACAATCAACAACCAACATTAAATTCTTACACTGTCTACACATGCAACACACTCTCTTGTGGTTACAATGTTCACTTTCCAACCATTTGACACCTTTGGAAAGAGCTTGAAAACCATAACACATTGACCCAAGCCTTGTGAGTGAAATTAGGTTGACAGAACTATTTGAGAGCCTTTGATGGTTGTGCTAGCATGAAGTTACAAGTCATTGTGACCAAGGATTTGAGCATGCTGGCCTTGTTCAGGATGATGATCATGCCAGGTAAACATACTCTCTCTCTCTCCCAGAAACTGTAACTAAGGTCCACTCAGCAGAGTTGCAGTATAAACTACAGGTGGGCTCTGTGGGACAAACACAAATGTGCCTGAGCATATGACTGCAACAGGGACTGGCTAGCCACCCAAGTAGACAGGCATCCTCAGATACAAGGGGCCAGCGATAAGACTGCTTTTGTATCATCCTCATATTTGTTATGTTACTATAGATATTACAAAAGCAAATGGAAGTTTTTAAATATTTTTAAGATTAAGTCTTATCTTCAACTTTCTGTCATAACAAAACCATTTACAGTGAATTTCTCTCTCTACATGCTTTTTGTACTTGCATTATCACTATATATGTGATTAGTAGAGTGAATGAAAGTCTCAATGGATTTGTTTGATAAATCCTATCTCCATGATGTCAAGGTTTATAACTGTCAAGTAATAACAATAAATATGTAATGAGGAAAACAAAAAGAGAAAGAAGTATTTATTTTACTTATGATTATTACTTATAAGTATCATTCATTCAACTCAAATGTAATCATGATTTTCTACAGTTTCCTTTTTCTTTTAATATCTGTAAAGAGTACATTGTCTAGACAGGTTGCCAACCAGTCTCCTATGATATTTAACTTAGACGTTGAAGAGAAGAGAGGTATTGATGCCTTCTCCAAGGACATAGTATGCAGTGAACACAAACTGACAGAATCTGATTTCCAAGAATAGAGGGAAGGTATGTATATTTTACTTACGATTATTTACCTAAGAGTCATATTCCGTCAAGTTAAAGGTATTATAGCTCTCCACAATTTCCTTTCTCTTTTAATATCTGTGCATTGCCTTGTTTGCTAGTGAGAAAGGTTTCCTGTTGCTTTTTTCTGTTTTGTATTAAGAGATATCTTCTTTGTCTGTTAGCCAAGAATGTTCTATTTAACCCATAGGTAGGGTGAAGTGAGGTATTCATTTTTCTCACTGATGTGATGTGACTTCCCTCTACCTTTTCTACAAATATTTTCATGGTAACTTAAAAAAAAGTTTCCTCCTTGTTGCCTTGACTGCATGAATTTAAGTGAGCTACTAGATTGTTAATACCTGCATTTAACTGTTGAAGTAGCTAGATGTGATCATATATTCTATCCTAACAGTCTCTGTTTGCGCCTGTAAAACTCTCTTGCAATTACATACTTACAATCATCAAAAATTTAAACATAATGCAAAACCATCTTCTGTCCACCTGAAACCTTTTTTGTTGTCATTTCTCCTTCTCATTCTCTTTTACTCCCAGTAACCACTTGTGTCTTAGTGGCATTATCGCCTTTCTTGGGGTGAAATGATTAAAAAACATTGGTATTATACTTTAGTGACTTTTAATGCCAAGTAAGTTCACTTTGATGACCTGCACACTTTGTTGTATAGATTGCAAGTGAAATCAGACTGGACATTATAGTTAGTGACTGTGTAGTTGTGGTGATGTGTGTGACTAATCAAGCCAGCCTTTGAAAGGCATATCCACCAAGATTTTTCACAGACAAGTGTCTTTTTAGCATCTTTTCCTGGGAGATGGCTTACGTACTCCATGTAGGGAGCAGCCTGTTTTAGCTCTACATATTAAATCCTGCCTTTCTCAAAGTTGTTACTGTCAGTCATCATTAATTTGTTTACATCCATACATGCACACACATCTTATAGAATTAATTTTTGACAAGTAATTCAACTTAATATTTAGTTGCTTTTAATTGCACCTACTAAGACCAGTAAATAGTGTGGATAAGAAATAAATAATAAACATTTTACAAAACTCAAACTTACATCCCTAATGTCTTTAGAAGCCTGTTTTTCCAGGACAGCTGTTCTATCAAATAGGCTACAACAGCTCTTCCAGATGATAAAATATCAAATCTAATCATTTAAAATTATTCATTCTTCCTTGTTCACATTGCACCATATAATGGTAATGTTAATGGTAATATTAACTGTTTCCTTATAAGGAAACATTTGTCATTCACTGAGCAGCTTGTGCTAGTTTCAGCTGAAATTTATAAAAAATTTTTTTCAATTTTTCAGGAAAATAGGTTTCACAAGTATGAGGTGCTAAGAAATTCTTTACATAACTAAAAACAGATTACAGAAAAAGTAAGTTTTTTTTGTTTTTTTTTAATTGGTATCACCCCAAACAAGGCAGTACAGCCATTAGCATGCAAGGAGTTACAGGGTGTGGAGGAATTAGGAATAAAAACATCAGTAATAAGGAAAAAGATGAAAGAGCAATCAGAATGATAATAGATAGCAATTGACATTGCATTTAAACTTTTGCAGATTAAAGTTGGCTGTGATAAGTGCGAGATAAGAAACTGTTAGCATGAGATCTCGCCACCAGTCTAGTATTGCACTTAAATTCATGCACTCTAGGTAGCATAGCGAAGAGCTCATCAGAACAATTACCATAAAAATATTTATAAAAAGGGCACAGAGAAGTAACATTACGGTGGTAGACAAGTGACTGAAACTGAGCTGCCAGATCAGGACCAATAATATTGCTGATTCTTCTTTGGATCTTATCAAGGAGCTCAAGGCAAATAGCAGGGGTACCGGACCATATATGGCTGCAATAGTTTAAGCATGGATGAATGGTTCACTTATAGATATGCAAGATAGATTCAGGGGAGAAAAATTATCTCATCAGACACAGTGAACAGACTTTCTTAGCAATTGATCTAGCAAGGGATTCAATGTAGTCTTTCTATCTCATGTCAGCTGAGAACATTAACCCCAGAAGGTGCAATGAATCACTTTCTTGGAGGATAGCATCAGCCATGCTGATGGAAGGCAGAAGAAGGGTCTGTCAGATGATTATCAAATTTGTCTTTAAAATGATTGTACAATGTAATTTCAAATGACTTGGAAAGTGTTTTATGTTAGAAAAGAAAAAGTATGAAATCATGGAAATTAAAATCTGGATGAGCTTCAACTTTTTAATACTAAATCACATTTTTTCAAGACTGGTTTCTGAATAATCTTCCAAATTATTGGTTTTAAGATGCAATGAGATTTATTTATTTTTGATTATAACTTGCTAACAGAAATTTAAAATGTCTGATTAAGTCAACAAATATGAGTTAATTAAGTTTTGTTGTTGAAAGTCATTTTAAAAGAAGAAAAAACAATTTTAATACACTCAACATATTTTCTTAGAATTCTTTTTAATTTGAGTTTCAAATCTACAATGTATTTTCTTTTTATTTATTTTCTATGTCTGAAAAAGAAAATGACATACTTCTAACAACTCTAAAAGAGTTAAGAGCATCCATAAGTAGGTGATTTTTTTTCATCTTTTACTAAAGTTTTTGATGCAATGCATAGGAACTTTTTGTATAGCAATATAAAATATATTTTAATGAGGATGGTTTGTAAGCATAAAAACTGAATTTTTCCTTCTATCTGTTAAGGTTAGAAAGAGTTTTTTCTTCAAATCACAATTTAAGTATGGGGAACAGTTATAACTTGTCAGGCAAAAGTGATATTTAAAACTTTCACTGCTGCATTCTTATAGTATTGTTGTCTGGCTGTACTGGCCCATTTTGGAAAAACAGGAAATTGCCATGACTGATACCATAAAGATAGTAATGTCAATTTCTCATGGGTGCCATTATACGGGTTTCATTCAGAATGCATTGCAGAATAAGAAAAACAACATATTTAACAAACAATGAAAATCTCTTACAAAACAAGTTATATTGTACTATGTCTCCCCTATTTCGAAAATAACACTAAGCTTATGGTCAAATCCTGTTGGAACACCAGTTCCAATACAATCATTGAAGTTAAGCAATGTCAAGCCTGGTCAGTACCTAGATGGGTGACCACTTGAGAATACCAGGTACTGTAAGCTTGGATTTGTGGATGGTGTAATGAATAATAGCTGGGAATTGTTAATCAGAGAGCCAAGTTCCAATTCCTGTTGGGTTAATTATATTTACTTATGTGCAAATACCCTTGGGAAAGGTATTAATCTATCTCTTCTCCCTCAGCTATGAGTTAAATTAGTAAAATTTGTATCACTAAACCATTATTATCTCAAAAGAAATTCTTACAATTTAAAAAAAATATTTCCTGGCTTTAAATAATCTGCAAACGTTTGATAAGCTGTAAAAAAATGAATCAACCAACTAAGCACTAGTTAAAATGTAACTCAAATTAGGGACTGACATTCTACAGTGTCTTAAAAATATATAGATGTAAACAACAGGCAATATAAATTTAATAAAGACTAAATTTTTTTGCTGATAATCATCATGCCACTGGCATCATTCATTTGCATTAGAATAAACTTGAAACTTAAGAAAACTTCCACATATATATTCCATCATTACCAAATAGAACCTGGATTTTCACCTATCATGATGAAAAAGTTATTTTTACAAGGTGGCGCCTTGTCTTCAACACCTATTGTGACTGAGGTTTACCCCAGACTTCAAATGGAACTCATATATATGATCCATCACTAAAGAACCTGGAAAAATGGTTGTTTTGTCATACTGCCCCAGTACATATCCCACTCTTCTTGTTATGTTAGATCAAACCAAAAATGGAGTACTATTGCATCTGTACTGAAGGGTAACCAGTTCTCACTTTCCAGCCTTGATGAAGTTCAAAGGCATCTATACAGCCCTTTGAGTGATGAATCACTTTCCACTTTCGCACAAATGAAACACTGCAAGCCTCTTATGACTATCATTCTTTACAAGGTAAATACTCTGGCATGCTACATTCATTAGTTCTACCGAGAGTGGTGGGGCATCCTACCAGTTTGAACTGATTCTTAAAATTATAAAATCTTGGTGAACAAGTTATCTGAAAATAATCTAATATATTAATAACTGATATATAATAGCTAAAAATATAACTAATATCACTGCTGTAAGTTCTTAAAGAGGGTTTTCTATGATGAACATAATTTATTCAGACAAAAGAAATTGTGTTGAAATTAAAAATGTGGCAAATCTTCTAGTCATAAATTTGATAGGTCTTCTACTGGATCTTTGGGACTGCAGAAATTCAGTTTGAATGTGGCTAAGAAACCATAACACAGCTAATGACACTAAAGTCAAAAAGTATCATACTTATGAACAGAATTTCAGTCTGGAAATATCTTAATAAATGTTTTCTATTAAATTATCAAAATGGTTTAATTCTTTGATGCTATAAAGTAATCTGTTTCCTTTTTCAGGTTGGAAAGAAAATAAGCAGAATAGGTTCCTAAACATTACCTGCCTTTATAGAACTGGTTCCTGGAAATTTGGGATACCATTATTGGTTCTGCCAGTTCACAGGTAAGACCTGCAATGCCACATCCATTAGGATGAGTCATCTCCATTCTCTTTGTATTCCATTACTTATATTCATACAACTTCATTCAGTAGCCATCCTCTTTAAGTGGCTCTTGGGCCTTGTGAGCACTTAATAAAAGAATAAAAAGAATAGCTTTAAGAGTTTGATATTGAGGGATGCCAGGAAGAATGCATTGAATTAAACATATCTCCATTGACTTTTCTAGCAAAGAAGATTCATTTTTTTCCCTTGAAGGAAGCATTTTGTAGTTTCTCTTTGGTTTATGCCAATTCCCAAGATAACAACTCATATATTTTGAGACCATCAAAAAGTGAAACTTACAAAGTGTTTATTTCTGGGGGTTGACTGTGGATAACTGAAATTGCAGATGAAAGAAGAGTGGATAAACATAGTTCAAATTAATTTCTAACATTCTAACTTATTTATTCTTTATGAAACTTTTATCCTTAGATTCTAAAGTTGAGAGAATAAGATTCCAGCTACAACGAATGTTATCAAATGAGGACAGAACTAATGAATGACAATCCTTATTTCAAATGTCACAAAAGAATTCTATTTATATTAGAATTGTTAAGATGAAAACTTTTCTAACAAATACAAAAAGGTCAATGTTGGCAAATTATCTTTGATGTAAGAATGGAATTCCCAAAAGAGACATTGAAGTTTAGAATTTGAGAAGAATCATTAAGATTCTAAATTTTCATTTTGGACAGACTCTCTTATGTTTTTGACATTAACAATGTTTTTGGATTGAGTCTTTCTCAAGATGCTTAATCTGTATGACAAACAGAGAAAATAGCAGCAGAAAAGAGGTGGTTAATAATACACCTAACAGATTAGTTCATTTCAGCAGCTGTAAGTACACAGATTTTTGCTAGACCACTCTAAAACTGCTACTTATACCATTTAACCCAGTACTACCTGCCACATGTTTGGGGCATTGATGATTGATCCAGTTCCCCCACCAGGCTTTTTCTGGTGAGGAGGATTAAAAAACAAAACCTGTCAAAGTGTGTATGAACCTTCCTATAGGTTGATAGGAAGAAACAAGGTTCATGTAGCACAATGGGGTAGACTGGGCTCATAGCTAAGTACACAACCAGTGCAGTGTTAACATGGCATGGCTGGGTGGAGAGCTTCCGAGACTGATGTCACAAGCCAGAGTGAAGTGTTATAATTGTTGTATTTTGAAGTAGATATGATATTTGTAAATATATTCAGTTGATTTATCTTGCTACTGAAGATGGAGTTACTTCTATGAAACTCGGGCCAGCAGATAATTTTCTGAAGTTTTATTCAATTGTGTGTGCGTGTGTGTGTGAAAAAAAAATTGATTTTTTTTCTTCTTTTCTCATGAATTATGTACATGAAGAAGGTTGAAGAAAGGCTTGGCCCAAACATTGTTAGGAGCATAGAAAAAGAAAAAAAATAAGAAAAGAAAAAAAGAGAAAGAAAAAAAAGAAAGAAAAAAGAAAATACAAAAAAGAAAGGAAAAAGAAAACAAAAGGAAAAAGAATAAAGAAAAAAGAAAAAGAATAAAGGTAGGAAAAAGAAAAAGAAAGAATAAAGAAAAGTTCAATTATCTGAAGAAATATACAAGATACTGTTTAGTTGGCAACCAATAACAAAATTAAAGGGATTGGTTAAAACAAGGATGAAACTAACAATGCTTACAAAAAGTTTCTTCTAATATTAACAGAAAGCAAATCAACAACATTCATGTGAGCAGATAAAAAGAAAATCCTATAAATACTACTAGAACCATTTTCTTTCTCTTTAAAAAGTCACATGGACTTCAAAAATAGCTGATACAAATACTGATGTTATTTTTATTATGATAGAGAAACTGATACCTTCATCTCATTGGTAAAGCATCAATCACAAGGCAAATAAATCTAAGGATTCATCTCTGGTGTCACTCTCACAACGTTTGTAATAATACAGTCAATACCCCCCACTCCCCCCCCAAAAAAAACGAGAAATTATAATATCAAAGAACTTTTACTAAAAGAGGATCTGGAAATAAAAATAATACTATTTTATTATGAAATCAACTGCATGCAAATAGAAGTCATAAAGTGTGCACCAAATTGAAAGTTACAAGATATCTTATATTAGTAAAACCTGTCTTATGCCCTACAGGTCAGTGCTCTTCTTATAAGCTCTACTTGCCTGTTGATTTTGTAATAAAGTAGTATTTGTTATGTATTAACAAAACCTGTTTTATTATGAAATCAAGTACATGCAAGCAGGACATGAGATAGGTTTTACTAATACATAATAAATATTATTTTATTACAAGATCAATGTCTTGTAAGTTAAGATGGAGAGCACTGAATTAAAGGGCATGAAAGAAATTTCATAAAAGGAAGAACGGTGGCATAAAAGGTAAAATACAAACTTAAGTCACAAAAAATTGTTCTCAGAAATAACTAAAGGAAAAAGTTTGTTTTTTTAAACTGGAGTTAACCAAGTGATGTAAACAACCTTTTTCTGTATTTTCTTTCTAGGGATTTGAAGTCTAAATATCAAATGAATTAAAAGTGTATTAACATTCAGTAATTGGTTGGCTGTTTTGTCTACTGAAAATAAGAGTTTGTCCTGCAGGTGATTGAATTTTATAATTGAGCTGTCATTATTTACACTATTTACATTGTTTGGACTGTTGTCCTCATCTTTGTTGCAATATTCATGATGTTTCAGCGATTGTATGCTTCGGCCTGGATTGGAATTTCAAATTGAACCCTTTTATTTTGTTGATTGTTCTAGTTCCACATGCCATGCCACTCCTGGATATCTTAGTATCAGTTTTTCCCTTTAACTCAACTCTCCAAGTTATTGTTCACCTGTGCTGTAGCCAGGTATTGAACTCACAACACTTTCGGTCATAGGGAGAGCAGGACACAAGTTTTATCAATACATAATAAATATTATTTTATTACAAGATCAATCATTGGATTACTTCAACCAATGTTTTTTATCCACTGGGCCATGTGTCCTTGAGAACATCAGTTTATGAATTTTTGGGACTTATAAACCAAATGACTCAAAACCCATTTTTACCAGAGCTCAAATAATCATTTGTTGTTGTTATTATTATTGCATTTTTTCCTCTAATACTCTGTTTTACTGGTTCCCATATTGTATTCATGTCTATGCTTGGCCAGCATAGGAGATTTTTGTGGCCTCACATATGTGCTGATTCCCTAATTTTCATATTTTCCAGTGATTTTTTTCTATTATTTTAATCTCAACCCACAGAAGGTGGTGATCTCTCTTTTCCTTCCATATATGGTCAGCCATGACTGATTTTTCTATTTTACCTCATGTCATGACTTTACAGCATTTCTACAGTCTTATATTAAGGGGACAGCCTTCATATTTCTTACCACATTACCTTGCGATCGTATATACACACACACACAGTCATTAATCATGTTCTCCTCTATTGGGGGCGGGGGGTCCTACTTGAAAGAGGTGTCTGCAAAGTGTTGAACCACTTTTGAAGGTTGTCCTGATGTTACATGGATTACAGATCTTTTCTATTTTTTCTGATAATCTCTTCACATAGAAAACAGCCTCAGTCTGCCTACCAAGTGTTGTTATCCTGTTGCACCCTCCTATCCCAGTTTGTTGGAGCTGCTATCATGTAACCAGTATAGACTACTGTTTATACTGACCATTTCTTGTTCATATGTCTCTGGGTTGCCACATAACTTTTGCTCAATGTCATAGGCAGTGGACAATCCCTTTCTTTACACTGTATGGGTGGTGGGAGTCAACATCGAGGTATTTTCTGGTGAATGTTGGTTTGTGGTATATGGATGTCTTGAAATCAAAAAAGAAGAAGGTCGGAGCATACAATGGCTGAAACATCATGAATATGGCAACAAAGATGAGGACAATAATCCAAATAGTGTAAATAATTACAATACCTCATCTCAGAAATATAAACAGATATTGAGTTGTCATGTCAACAGTAAAATGATCTTGACTGAAGTTAAGAATGAGGCAACTGTTGTTGAGTGTAACTGTATAGACTGGAAGTAGAAACAATATCTATGAATATTGAAGAGGGATAAATGTTAAATTCTTTCAATAATATCTTTAGAGAATAAAAAAGAAATTTCATACCAAATTATGTAATGAACACTATATCTGCTTTGTCTTATTTTTTCACATTTTTGGGGTTAGTTTTGTTGAATACCACATTGAGATTATAACTGAGCAGACAACTTTTAACTGAATTATTCAAAGACTGGGAGATTAACAAGATTTCAAATTCAATCTGTAACCTGGTTCCAGGCTTGGATAACATTTTATAACATTTGTGGATAAAAAAAAAAAGCGGAATCCAATGAATCAAAATTTAGAGTTTCATTCAAATTCTGTTTAAGATGAGATAATGAAGAACTACTTTATTCAATAACAAATACAAATATTCAAAAAGAAAATACAAAAAACGCCTGAACATACATGCATAACTAGCTGAGTTTTTTTTTTTTTGTTTGTTTGTTTGTTTGTTTGTTTGTTAAGGCAGGATTGGGATTAATCTGGCACAAAGCAACATGAGTCCTCCCTGACAAAGAATTTGTCATAATGATTTGAGGCAAGGTTCTACAAGGATGGATGCTCTTCATGACACTCAACTCAGACACTCACAGTAGTCTAAATATCCCAAGTATTTTTATTGAGACACCATTATTGTGCTCCACTGAACATGAAAAATATATGAATTTCATTTTGCTGAATACTTCAGAAAAAGTGTCATTTTACAACAGTGTTGATATTACCATAAATCGTTAGTGAAAAGAATTCACCGTTTTATACACACTGGCAGTGCGTGAACCTTGCTAAGGATAAAAATGAAGATATTGTCACATATGCTGGTGAAGTCAAGTATGAATGTGAGAAATTTAAACTGGATGAATGATCCCCAGACAGATTTAAATGTCTAATTTTCATTAAAGGTTTGACGACAAGCAACGATGTGGGAATATACACTTGAATACTTAAAAAACTTGAACAGGTATCAAAGTTAACAATACAGACTGTTGTAGAAGAGTGCCAAAAAATGATCAATTTAATGCATGCTACAGTGAAAATAGAGCAAAATGTCACAAAAAAAAAAAAAAAAAAAAAAATCAAATAAAAATACTGCCAAACTTAATACATGCCATGGCTGTGGTATGCTTCATCTCCGAAAATGCTTTAAGTGTTAAAAAACAGGTCACAAACAAAGCTACTGCAAGTCCAAAAGCAAAAGAAATATACAAATTAATTTGCTGAAAGTAGTGCTTCCAGCTAAGAAACTATAAAGTTCAGATAATAGAAAATTTGTGACAGTAGAAATAAATAATGTGACAGTGAGATTTCAATTGGACACTGGTAGTGATATTACGATTATTGATGAACAGACTTGGAACAGAATTGAGGAATATTGGGTAAGAAATTAATTTTTCTCGAGAAAAACATATGTATTATCACCCTTGTGAAAAAAAAAAAAAATATGTTTATGTATTAAAAAGTTAATCTCGAATTTACTAGAGTCAATTGGCTAGAATTATTTGAACTATGGAAATGTCTGGTTAATTCATTCTGTAGGAAAATTGATTGTCAGAGAAAAAGATTACAGCTAAAGAAACACTAAGTAAACTAAAAAATAAGTTCATGACTATTTTCTCAAAGGAATTGGGAAAATGTATAAAGTTAAAGGCATTTTTTAGATTAAAAGAAAATGTGATATCAGTGTTTAAGCCTAAAAGAAATATACCTTTTGCTGCATTATAGTCTATTAACACTGAACTGGACAGCTTAGAAAACTGCAGAGTTATTGAAAAAATAGATTACTCAGAATGGACCACACCAGCAGTTTATAATAGAAAGAAAAATAATAAGATTTCGTTATGTGCAGATTTTTCAACTGGATTAAATAAATGCCCCCTACCACATGCATATTCCTTACAATTCCAGAAGATATATTTACCAAAATGGTAGTAAATTTTCTTCAAAAATTGACCTGAGACATGTCTTCAAATCAAAGTGGACAAGGAATGGCAGAAGTTTTTTTTTTACTATTAACATGCATAAAGGACTATAAAGTTTAAAAGGTTACCCATTTGGTGTAAAAGTAGCCCCAGGTATTTTCCAGTAAATAATGGATACAATGTTGGTTGAACTAGTCAGTATAGTTGCTTATATAGATGATATACTTATCAAGAGTGCAACAAAAAATACAGCACATAAAACTGATTCAAGGAAGTATTTCCAAGACTACATGATTACAGTTTAAAAATCAGTGGACAGAAATGACAGTTCTTTCTGGACAAGATTAAATATTTAGGCAAGATAATCAATGAAAAAGGAAGAAAACCTGATCCCACTCGAGCAAGTGCCATTAAAGACATGCCTCCCCCAACAAATTTGGTAACCCTACAATCATTTCTAGGATTAGTGAATTATTATATTTATGTGCCAGAGTTGTAAAAATTGAAAGTACTCCGAATAATTTACTTAAAAAGGGTATGAAATGGAATTGATTGGCAAAATATCAAAAAGCTTTCGAAGGAATTAAAAAATTACTAACTTCAGAGTTATCCCTGACACACTACATCTTGCACTGTCAGATAATAGTAGCATCCAATAGAAGCGAATACAGCATATGTGCAGTAATAGGCTATAAATTCGAAGACAGTACAGTAAAAGCAGTCACTCACACTTCATGATATTTGACAAATACAGAATAATGCTACAGTCAGAATGAAAAGGAAATGCTTGCTATAATTTTTGTTGTAAAAAAATTTCACAGGATGATATTAGGAAGAAAATTCATCCTGCAAACCTGATCACCATCTATTATTAAGTATATTTGGTTCTAAGAAAAGGATTCCCACACATACTGCAAACAGACTCTAGCATTGGTTTATGATTTTACTGAACTATGATTTCAAGGTTTGATTTCTATTGTCAAAGAAATTGCGACACACAGATGGCTTATCCAGATTGGTATCAAAATCTAAAGATTTTGAAGATACTGTGATGGCTTCACTGGAATCCGAAAGTGAAATTAAAAGCCTGGTGTGTAGCACTATTAAAGAATTGCCAGTTACAAAATATCAAAATTTATTCTAAAAAGTAAAAATGGACTGAAACTAAAATTAAACCTGCTAACAATAATACAAAATTTTCTATTTGTGATGGAGTACTTTTGTATGTGGACAGAGTTGTAATTCTGTTATCACTACAAAGAAGGATTTTAAAACAATTCCATGTAGGACATCTGGGAATAGTGTGAATGAAGTCCTTGATGAGAGGCTAGGTGTATTGACCAAAGTTGGACAAAGATATCCAAAACACAGTGAGAAAATGTAATTGTTGTAATTCAGCAGCAAAATCATCATCTATAAATTATCAGGCATAACCAAACACTGATAAACCATGGGCAAGCCTACATATGGACTTTTCTGAACCACGGTTCATTCTATTTAATTGTGGTTGACAGTTTCACAAAATGGCCTTAGATATTAAAGTGTAAACGACCGACTACCACAATAACAATTAAATTATTGCGTCAACTTTTTGCAAGAATTGGAAAACCTGACAATGTGGTATCCAATAATGGAACTCAATTTACTTCTAGTGAGTTTAAAAATTTCTGCAAAATTTATGTGACTGAACATTTGACTACACCAATTTATCATCCGAGGTTGAATGGTCAAGTGGAATGATTTGTTGACACCTTCAAAAGAGCATTAAGAAAAGCTAAAGGCTTGGAATCTGAAGAAATGGCACTACAAGAATTTTTGAGCATGTATTGAATGACATCAAATGCAAATGTCATCATGAAAATGGCACCTGCAGAGCTTATGTTTGCTAGGAAAGTTAGATCCATTTTTGACAAATTACTGTCAGAGAATAAGAAGTAAGTTTGAAAATTTTAAACTAGCAGATAACTTAATATCAGTGATAAAGTTTTCTTTAAAGGCTTTAAGGCCAGAAAGGAAAACTGGCAGTAAAGAAAAATTATACAATGCCTTGGTAGTATGATGTACATTGTTGAAAGTGGATGATTTTGTCCTAAGAGACATATTAAGCAATTGAGATTTAGATATGCCCAGAATAAGCAATCAATACAATGCCAGGGTAAGTGAAAACGTAATCTGACTGAAATGTCTGAAGTGGGCCCATGTCAGAAAAAGTATCGACTAAGGAAAGTGCATATCTAGAAAGGGGGTGTTGTGGAGATGAACACGCCTCTCTAGAAGAGGACTTAGACCTCTCCAAATTCAGAAATATGGATGTCGAGAATCATCAGTAGAAGGAGTAAACAAATAGAGAGTTTAGAGATCAAGTTTATCTGCTTACTACCTATTTCAGCAAGACTACATCAACATACTACTTCTTGATTGTGTTATCTTCATTCAATGCAATGAAGACATAACAATAATTTAGATGACAAGTTATCCATCACACCCTGTATATATTATAGTTTATTTTTAAATGCTAATTAACTAAGTGTTATATATCATACCTATGAACAGTAATAGGTACGTCCCAATCCTCATAAATACATTGGACACTATTGTAAGTGGGGTAATAGCTGTCTAAGTAGTCCACCACTAGCAGTTGTTTACCTACTTCATGCTGCTGGTGGGTATTGTATTTTGTTGATGTTATAAAGATTATCATTTCATTTCCAACCTCTGTTTTGGTTATTCATCATTCAGTAACCCTTCCTAGGTTACAACACTAAGCATCAAGTATTTCTTATTTATACTGAGTATTCTTTTATAATTTAGCAGTTAATTAGCTTAGAATTATCTCTTTTGCTCAGTGAATGAATGCTAAATGTTTCCTTATAAGGAAACAGCTAATATTACCATTACTATTACATAGTTCATTAAAAATTACTCAGAAACTTATGCCTAAATTGAAATGAAAATAACTTTCATCTAAGAGAATTTTAAGAATATTATACTAATAAAAATTGTGTTACAATATGTGGATTTTGCTGTGTTATACTAGCAAACACAGCTAAAACAAATCATTCATTTTTCAGGTAAGTGAGTAACTTTTTTTAACCTTTTCAAAACTGACATTTAGTTTTCCCAATAAAAACTACTTGCAACCCACAATGATGGTCTGAGCAGTTTAAACAATGAGCAACTAGAATTAAGATGAAAGAAATACCAGTCAAGAATTCATAATGGATGTCATGGTTTTATCTAATAATACAAAAACTTAAAGGTAATATACTTGTTTACTTTTGGCTGCAGACTGAAACTAGTCATGTTGAAAAAAAACAACAATAACAGATGACAGTGTACTTTCTGAGAAAAAAAAAATATTAAAAACATCTAAAATTAAGATAAAAGAAATTTTTATCAAAAGTTAATAGTGGTTTACAATGCTTCTGTAGACATACAATGTGACCCTTGAACTTACTTTCCACTGACCTGATAATGATTACCCTATATTGCATTTCAATTCTCAATCTTGTCAGCATGCACTGAAAGCTGGGAAATGGCTATTGCATGTTCACACAGTAACAAGATGAAAGACAAATGTTAGTTTGAAAAATAAGTACACAAACTGTTCCCCATATTATAAGTAGTATCACTTACTTATCCACCTGGGTGGATAAGTAGTTGATACTTTATGACAACTATAGATCATAGATCAGCTCTTCTCCCAATGAAACCCTCACTCATCTACACATACCAATAGACCATGTCAGAACAATGAGATGGGCAAGTCTGTCTCCTGTCAAGGGCAGACCAGAACTGACTCTTCAATCAAAAGCATGACTGTAAATATGGACCAACACCCAGAAATAATCAGTGTCCAGTTTGTTGTAGTTTGGTCTCCAAAAAAAACCCTCATCCACCTCTTTAAGTCTCCATTCCTCTTTGGTCAAAAAAAAAAAACCATCAACTGGCTGTCAAACAGAAATACTTAAGATAGAGATAAAACCATATCTTGCTTTTTTATGTGGGCGTTCATAGTAATACACTTCATTTAATAATATTCAAGATAATATTATTACTACTTGTAAATAAAAACAAAACATTATATATATCATTACCAAGCAATATGATTGGATGAAAAATAAAAATAATTTTGCTGGTTGGTTTTATGACATGTCAGCTTATATTTACTTTATTTACATTTGGACTAATCTTCTCATTTTGTTTTGACTTCGGTCTTCTTCAGGTTACAATGAACAACAGTTTTGGTTTGTGAATTTAGTGACACAGTAATTATAGGTTCAATCCCCTGGCTGAGAAATAGAGACTTAGTTTGAATGGAAACAAGGCAAGCAATAACTAAGCAGTACTAAGATATCTCTCTGGACATGAACAGCAGAACAAGAATAATCTACCCCACTAGGATAAAAAAAAAAAAAAAAAAAAAAAAGATTCAGGCCAAAATTCTCTGAATTACCCAGATCAACATACACTTGAAGAAGGCCAAAGTGTTGTGCTAACAACAAAAATGAAGACCTAAGTACGAATGTAAATAATGTTAACTCCTTACAACAGAAATTATGTCAACAGTAGTATTATTTAATTTTTTTTTTATATGCTAATGTTCACTGAATACAAGGTGCAAGAGCCACTCAAGGTAGATGATTGCTGTGTAGTGTTGTATGAGTGTAAGAGAAGGGAAGATGTGCAGTTCATAAGGTTATGTAGGAAAGATAATGGTTAACACAAGACTTGAAGTGGTTAAGATTTTAGTGATTGGGAAAACATCCTACTAGGAGTCTGTTCCGCAAAGGAGCACCTCTTGGGAAGAAGCTGGCCAAGTTGAATTTTGTATGGGACACCCAGTGAGGATTGAATTCATTATTCAGTAGTAAATGTCAGCCAAACCTACTTTGTTAACCATTACCCTTCACTAAGGTATGTGATAAGAAATGAGTTTACATGGTTAGATTTTATATTCTGCAATCTGTTAGCTTAAACATTCAACTGTTTACTGATGACTGGAGAGTGACAGGCTGTGCAATGGCAATGATAAGCAAAAGTATTAAAAAATTAATAATGACTGAACCCTTCATGTAATAGAAAAATTCAAGATGATATGACTAAAATTTATGATGTCTTCATTCTCTCTAAGCTAGTGTTTTTAAGTATGGCACACCTGAGAACAAATGAAAATATCAAGGTACACATTTAAATGTTATAAAACCATAGATTTTAAAAATTACACACACAAATATGAACTTACTTTATTTAAATGATTTTATTCAACTATTTGTGCAGCTTATTTAGTGTGAAACCTGTGCTTGTATTTTTTTGTGATTTCTTCAATGTTTGGTCGAATATGTGATAAGCAGACTTAGTTCTTCTTTAATTAAATGTAATCTTTATCATTTCTTATTTTTGATGTTATTTAGGGTTGAGAAGGCTAATTCACATAAATAAGTAGAAAATTGCAATAAAACTTATAACACCTTTTTAACTAATGTGGGATATTCCTTTTGTATTAAATTACAAAATGTATCAATGGGTACAGGTCAAATGTTTTATTTTAAGTCCTCAATGACTAAAAAATGGTGGCCAATTCTTCTTCTTGACATAGCTGAAGTCCAATAATAGAAATAACATTTATGAAGGTATTTCAAATCCAATCATACTATGGGATGGCAGTTGAGAATCACTGTTCATATTCAGAGCTTGAACTCTCTTTCTCTCAATCATTTGTGTTCCTGTCTGTGATTTATCAGCACCTGATGCTAAGAAATTTAAAACCAGATATTTTTCTGAATGCCGCTATCCTTACAACAATACCATTCACAAAAGAAACAATTAGTCTTGCTTATCATCAAGATATCTGCTGCTCGCCTTCAAATTGGAGTCCATGTCATTCAAGAAGTACCTCAAAGCAAAAGAAGAAATAGAAAAATTTATTATCGATTTGGGAGATAACTGGAATTTGATCATCAACATGACTATCATAAGATTTATACAGACGTTACTTCAACTGCTAACTGCTTTTGTTTTATGTCATAACTTCTGAGGTAGTTGAATTCAAAGAGTCAGCACCCTTAATCAGAACAAAGAAAGAAAATCAAGATCTTTCCTAGAGTGAATTATTCTCAAAAGGAGTCATCACTCAGACAGGAGGTCAAACTATAAACCTTGAACTCAAAAGATCAGTGTAGGAGAATAAAGTCTGATCAGGCATTCTTATCTATTTCCACCCACCAACAATCCTATAAAATTCTTTTGAATCACAATTTATAACCGATATATTATGAAGTAAAACTTAAATCATTCTCTCAAAGTACATCATTCTCAGTGTTCCGATAACTTTATATAAAGCAATTTACTTATCCTTTATGTGTTCAGTTGTCCATTAGGATGCCACATATATTAACAGAGACAAGGTGTTACTGTGTGTGTTCATGTAGATTTCATCTGACTCTGAATAATTAGGTCTCATTCATTGTCTAGTGTGAAGAATCTTTTGCATGACACCATTGCAGTAAAATGCCATAAATCTGGACTGTGACATTTTGCTACTGACCATATCCAACATTCAGCTGCTGATATTTTCAAGCAGGGGTGGCTTTCGGTTGCTATGTCTTTCAGAGTTGTTGTTCGCCTAGACTGATTGCCAACCACATCTAGAGAGCCCAGTCTACCCTGCTATTGAAAAAAGGTTGATTTATACCTTTTCCGAAGGTATTTGTACATAAGCAAATACAACAAACTTAACTCTCCAATTTTTCATTTGGGGATGCTATCCACTGCACCTATATATCCTGAAGCTAGAAATATATAGCACTCATCTGGTCGGTTGAGACACAGCTCTATCCAACCAACCCACCAAATCCAAACAAAATCTGGCCAATCATAGCAGAGATCATATTTATTTAGACATATAAATCTATAGTAGGAATATCAGTGGGAATTTGGATTCACAAGCAGTCCCCAGGTGCATGTATACACACTTTTAGGATAGCATAATAATGTTTGGATTCAGAGTTTCCTTCTTCCAGATTGGTTGCCACCCAAGGCTCTAGGACCCAGTCTGTAATTCTATTTTACTCATAGTTGGAGAGAGAAAAGAGGGTATTAGCATGTAAGTGAATGTATTTTATTTTATTGCACAAGCATAAAACATGTATACTAATAAATAATGGTGGGTATGAAAATAAAGTTAGTGGATATACATTTCTGAAGATCCCAGTGAGAAATGCGCATTCTTTAAGTATGTAATTGAGTTTTTGCAATATCATGGTTTCTCATGGCTTAAGTGGTAGGGAACACTCACTAAAGGAATGTTTTTGCTAGGAAAAGGGGAATACATGTTTGATTCTTAAGAGCTTTTCTGATTTCTAGGCAGGTTGACATCAATTTAACTGTTTAAAATAACATATGTCAACTCAAACACATGTTCCTGCTAAAAATAATTTTTATATTAATAAAAAATAAAACATGCATATGTATACCACTATATGTGCGTGTATGTGAGTAAGTATATTTAGGCAGCAAAAATTAATTTAATTAAGTTTTATTAAATTAAACCTATAAAGTTGTCATCCTAATGTTTTTGTTGAATTTTTTCAATTTTTAAATAAGATGTTTGTTCAAATTAAAACTGTGGATCAGTTGTTCAAAAAAATCCTATTTTTTCCTGATTTGGGCTCACATACTTTCAGGTATCTCAATCATCAACAAGAACTGGATGTTGCCAATAAGGTAGACAAGATTTTGTTGACGCCATGAATTCTAGCATTCAAAAAGAAATGCAAAAAAAACAAAAACAAAAAAAGCCAGTACGTAGACAACAACATTTTTCTTCACATACAGGTAACATCCACTTCTTCATATTGACAGAGGCAGTCAAAAGTACTTGAACAAAAACAAAAGACATGAATTTGGGACAGTTTATGCATAATTATGATTTCAATGCACAATACATCAAACAGATATTTTCCTGGATCTCCTTAATAAGATCAAAGAATAATCAGCAATATTACGGGTGGCTCGGCTTCAGTCACTTGCCCACCACCACAAGGTTAACTCTGTGCCTATTTTATAAATACTTTCATGGTAATTGTTCAGGAGAACTCTTTGTTATGGTACCTAGACTGTATGAATTTAAGCACAATACTAGACTGGCAGTGAGATCACATCAAGCTAGCTAGGTGTAGCCGTAGCAGTTTCCTACCCCACAATTCTTGCTTGTGGAACTCCCTTCTGGCCCCATGCTTCCCAGCCAACTTTAATCTGCAAAAATTTAAATGCAATGTCAATTGCTATCTACTGTCCTTCTGGTTGCTCTTTTCTCTTTTTCCTCTCATTACTAATTTTTCTGTTCGTAATTCCTAAACATACTGTAAAGCCCTTGCGTACTAGTGTCTGTACTGCTTGGGATTATACCGATAAAAAAAAGTAGATATTGTTGAATTTAACAAAACTTCTTTATAGATGTATATTATACATTGTTACATTAGAACATGTAAGTTACTACTATAAAATTGTACATTTTATTTCAACATTTAATAAAGAACATCTGATCAGGTAGTTAACAATGATGGTAACATTGTTAACTACCTAATGAGATGTTTATTAAATGTCAAAACAACATGTACAATTTTATAGTAATAACTTACATGTTCTAATGTAACAGTGTATAATAAATATTTATTGCTCTACTGTTGTACTGAGCACTGTTTTAAATGTTGGAATTTTATTCATCGTTCTTTTACATGTGGAGAATTTATATATATAGATAGATAGATAGATAGATAGATAGATAGTGTATAGCAACCCCTCTTTCATACAAGTTTCATTAAAAATGACTGACAAGGTATGGTGGTTAAGTATTTTATTTAAATTTTTTGTGTTCGTGTAATTTTTTTCTTTTTGGACATAAATTATTTAGTCCGAGTGCTTTCAGCTATACTTTTAGCCATTATCAAGGATGATTTTATTTTTACTTTTAACCAAATGTATGGGTTGTTTCATGTATGTATCTAGAATTATAGGAATGTTTTATTTTACAAACATGGTGAGCACATTGTGACCATGTTCATAGTTGATGTTATTGAATGTTGGCTTTTTTACTTTTCTTATTAATAATGCTTCCATAAAAGAAAAATTAAATAAAAAACTTAACTGCAGTACCTTGTCAATTGTTTTTAATGAAACATATATATGGGGCGAAAATGATATAGAAATTATTACATATCAAAAACAATTTTAGGGAAATCTATAATGAAGACCAGATCATACAGAGTAAATTTATGTCCAGGTTCTTAAAACATTTCACCATTATTGGCTGTTTTTCTATTATCACAATGTGGGATATTTAATAAAAAAAGTGATGGAAACATGAACGAAAAGAAACTAAATGAAATTCATTAGACTATATAGCCAGAACATATAAAAGAAAAACAAAATTAAATCGAAAGCTCTCAGCATCATCTCTCCTTTGTGCTCCTAGTTAGTCATATCAACATAAAGATCACTTTAGTCAAATGAAGTCCTAAAGGGCAAAACATGTTACATGAAAAATTTCCTACTTTGTCATAGATTTTCCTTATATATATATATATATATATATATATATATAGTTACAAAAGTCCCAACCTACAACAACTCATGGTTACAAGGCCATCTCCATTAATCTTATTTTCTGGTTGTATGCCATATTAGATTATTGTGCATTCACTCTCTTTCATTTGTGTTGTGTTTGCGGAAACTTACTGCCCTTCATCATGGTTCCCAAACATAGTGTAACCTCTTCTGAAGGCTGTGCTCTGAAGAAAAGGAAAGACATCACCATAGAAGTGAAATCATGGATACATTCTGATTTACATGAAAAATCGTATGACATTATCAATGGAATGTTGTTCTAAGTCAAGGCATGTGCATATATATATATATATATATATATATATATATATATATATATATGTGTGTGTGTGTGTGTGTGTGTAATGTCTAAATAGGACAGGACTCAAAAATCATCAAAGATAACACACACAGTAAGAAGTCATTCATAACACATTTTGCAGCTTTCATCTCACAACTACTGTGAATGCCACCCAATGTTGCTACATCTGTGCAAGAGAATGTAAGACCCTAGCAAGACTAAAGGGACACATCCATGCTATCTATATTTGATGACAGATCAAGCAATGGCTTTGCTCAAAATCATGTTGCAGCAATCACGTATATACAAGAGAGGAGGGTGACAGCCAATGCAGCAAACAGATCAAATATACAGACAGGCAAGCAAACTGTGTATGTGTGTATTGTTTTATGTATCTAAAAGTTACAAAAACAATTGAAGAAATTTTGAAGAAATAATTTGAAAAAGATTCACAAGGTGAATTAATAAAACAAATAAAGAAACCTCACCCTATATTCTTTTTGAATTTTCTTCAATCCCTGATAAAAAGAATGAATAATGTTAGATGGGGTATAACTTAACATCTGGCTCAAAGGAAAAATTTGATAATATCAAGAAAACTCATTGACAAAATTCACTGCAGAAACTCAAGATAATTTATGAGATTAAAGAAGTATAATCCTTCTTGGCTTTTTAAATTGCAATCTATTCTGAACCATTTTCTAAATCATTTAATTAATCTATATAAATGCATCAGACATTTGCAAATTGTCTTTTAGCAGTTAACATATTTGAAAACTTGAAACTGAAGCCTTGAAGCAATTTCTCACATATATACTGCCTGCAAACATATGGAAATAATTTTTTTGAAATGTTTTGTATGAGATAATGAGCTTGTATAGATTGAGTAAATATTTCCAGGAAACTACTTTCAGTTATAAAGAAACTTTCACAGAAAAAGCAGTCATCATAACACAAATATAAAATCATATTTAAGCTAAAAGTTTTGTTTTTTTTATATAAAGTTTTGGATTATGGAGCAGACATTGAAAAAAGACTTTGTTAAATAATTACATTAAGTTTTTGTAAAAACTTTGACAAACACTAAAAGAATACAATGAACCATTTAGTCTCTACCTTATATCTAACTTTGATAAAAGTAATGTATAGTTATGCACTAGGATTTGTCCTTTATTTCACTGTGGAATTTTCCTGAATAACAAATTATATTTACACTGGCAATTGTGTCTGAAAAAAAAGGTGTGTCAAAAGGATGAATTTTCCCTTGACACCACTATTATTGTAACTATCTTCACTCTTCAGCAAAGTTTATTGTTTTAAAAAGCGGTGATTAGAATTGTAATAAAACCTGCACATATGAAAGTGAATTCATAAATTTTCTTTGTTCTTGAGAATTTACAACAAACAAATAATAAACACTATATATTTATTAGATTGTTTATTGGAATGGTTGGCAAAACCTCAAGTGATTCAAAATTTATAAAATGGAAAATAATAAAGATTTACTTATAGTTGGTTCACATATTTTAATAATTAAATAATCTTTATAATATTATGAATAAAAATCCAGTTTTACAATCAACCATTTCTAATATTTTCATTGAATCTATAGCCCTAATATGGTTTAAACATAATTAAAATATACAATAGATAACTGTTCTAGAATTTGGGTGAATAAAATGGTAAAAATCACCAAAGTTTGAAGTGAATATTATATGGGCTTAAGTTCCATTTTGTGGATCCATGTTTTTCTCATTGTTTTAATGGTATTATTAGTAAAATGAGATTGTTGTCTTGGCTTATTTTTGGCCTTTTTGATCACCCATACTTCATCTGGTGTTGCTTGTGCTATTCATCATACTATTCAAGCCACACCAGTGCCAGTGTCACCATGGACAGCAAATCACCGGAGGAAGTATCCAGCTTCAAATACTTGGGAGCAACCCTGTCAAGATATGGCACATGCCACACAGAAATCTTCACACACATTGCCACTGTTGAAGGTGGATGCAAGTGGGGGACGACAATAGAAAAGCTGGTCAGACAACATCAAAGTATGGTCAGACATGACAATGCCGGAACTCCTGAGAGCCAACAGATCATCCATGACTAGATTGCCTTTTTTGGGTTTTTTTTGCCCTTATGTCCCCCCAATAACTGGAAAAATCAAAGGACTGATGTTGATTATATTTCATCTGTCTCAGGAGATATTTTAATATTTAAGAGGGCTAAGCTTTCTCCCATCACAATGAACAGTTGAACTCAACGACGCTCCATGCATTGAACATCCATTGAATCTCAAATTTACTCCAAACCTCAAATGGAACTCATATTGCTGAAGACATACTAAAGATGCTGGAAAAAGGGTTGGTTTATTCTATCACTCTAGGAAGTTCCATGACAACTTCTATATTGTTTTATGAAGAGTCAGATTAGATCAAAAATGGATTATTCCTTCCATATTTAGTCTGGAGCTGCTTTATCTTCATCTTGCAGCCTTGATAGAGTTCAAAATAAATGAAAAAAGGCTTGTAGGAGATGACTTATTATCAGCCTATTTCTCACAAACACGACACTGCCAACTGATTGCTACTTTGACACTTTTTCCATGACAAATGTTCAAATAAATTCCATGCTTTAATTTTATCAGACATTTATAGCTTGGAATCATCATGCTATGTCCACAGAATCAAAACAATCATATTTCCTCTGTAATTGTAAAGAAGAAATTTCACTCAGATATCTTTTTATCTGAGAACTGTTACTTTGTGGAATAGATTCCTGCTTGGACACTTACTTGAACCCTGGTGGGTAACCAAGACCAACACCCACAAACTGCAGACATTTACTAATTATTATTTGTCTGCTTAGGAAGTCTCGCAGGTTAGTATTTATAAAGGAGGAAGAATTCATTCTAATGTAGATAGGTCACCATATTCAGTAACCATCTTGAGTCTTGTATTGGCTGAACTTTAGTGTAAAAAAAAAAAATGCTCAGTGTAATGGCATTGCTAAGTCTAATTCAGTCTTAGCAATGCCAGGATAATTCAGTTAAAGTAGAAAAAAATACATTTTCATAAAAAATAGTTTTAGTATTATTGTATAGCCTCCATAGCATATCTTATTTGCATTGTGAAGAATCTAACTCCTGCTTTACTGACAGACAAAAACTCTCTGTGGTGTACATCTGATTCAGATGTATTCCAGTTAATTATCTTTCAAAATGTGCTTTTTAGTGGAGATGAATTTCATTCAATACTTTCTCTCCCTTCAATATGTTTATGTCTAGAATTTTCCCTTGTTTCCAAATATGCAATTTTGCATGTATTTATCTTTAAAAGAGTCAGATTAAACCAAAAATGGAATATTGTTGCTATATAAGAGCTGGAGTAGATCAATCCTCATTTTCAAGCCTTGACGGAATTCAAAATCTTCTTTGTGATCTTGTAAAGAATTATTTTCACAGATGCAAAGTTACAAGTCTACCACTATTGCAAATGTTCAAGGGAACTCTACTTATTATTTTCACCAGTTTAAACCTTTATAGCTAAGATTAACCATACTATATCCATGGAACCAAAGCACCCACATTTCCTCTGTATTCCAATTGTAAGGTGGAAGTTTTTTGTTACTCGTTCCCCCTGCCCAAGCAAGTCAATAATGCTACTAGGACATAGGGAGTTACAGGGAGTGAAAGTGAATGAGAGGACTTTAGTGAGGAGAAGAAAGGCGATATTTAAAACATGAATTTTAAGGGACAAATTGTCAGACATGCACAAGTCAGATCAGATTCAAAAGTATTGCTGCCATATTTGAGCTGGAGTTGCTCAATGCTCCCTATCCAGCTTTGATAGAGCTCAAAGTTGCTTATAACGTCTTGTAGGTGATGACATATTTTTCATTCGACAGCCTCTTTTACACAAATGAAACGTTGCAAGTCTATCACTAATTTTATGACAAATATTATTTAGTGCCACCAGTTCAAAACCTTATTGCTAAAACTCACTATGCTATGTCCATAGATTCAAATCATTCTTGTTATCTCCGTATTCTAATCGTGAAGAGGAAGTCCCCCTCGGACAGTTTTTAAAAAAATGTAAATCCTCTATTCGTCTTCTCTTCTCACATTCTGATGAAGTAGTTACAGTTAGAGTCGAGGCTAATGATTTAGCTGAAAGGAGAGTTTTATCTCTAGAATAAATAATAAAAAAACAGATTTCACTCAGTAGATTATTTCTCCATGATAGAGTTCAAAATTGTTTATATGTTCTTGTTAGGAATTACAATTATTTTTCACTGAACTGTTTAAGTCACAAGTCTACCACTATTACAAATGATCAAGTGAACTCTACTTATTAATTCCACCAGTCAACCTTTAGGACTAGCCATACTATACCCACAGAGTTGAAGCACCTACATTTCCTCCGTATTCCAATTGTAAGGCCGAAATTTTTTTGTTACTCATTTCAAACCAAGCAGCGTGTTAAACCTACCAGGACATTGGGTGTGGTTACAGGAAGTGAAAGAGAATGAGAGGAAGTTTCATGAGGAGAAATGAGGTAAAAGGACAATAAAAGAACAGGATTCAGGAAATCAGAAGCATTTAAAGGATTTACAGGTTTCAGGAAGACAGATGTTGTATTTAAATTTTTGAAGTTTGAAAGTGACAAGGAAGTAAGAAACTGGAAGAGGATTTCACAGATGAGAAGTGTGAGCACTCAGGATTTTTTTTTTTTTATGAGACTGCTACTTTGTAGAACAGACTCCTCTAAACACGACAATCTTATCCTCTTCTTGCTATCCTCCTTATCTTCATTTCTTTCGATTTCCTCTTACATTCATATCACACACCTCATTTACTAACCCTCTAGCATGGCACTGTGGACTTTGTTCATACATGAGAAATTTTTTAAGTTGCAACTAGAAGCATTACTCAATCTTGAAAACTTGCTTTGAAAGTCTTTTTAACTTTTGTTCATATCATTACCCAATCAAAAGTTATAGCTTTTTGAAATTTTATTTTTTCAAAAAATATTCACCTACGTTTTATGCTTTTCTCAGCTTAACAGATCAAGGTGAAAAAAAATGTTTGTAAACAAAATTTTTGAATAATAAACAATTCAGATTTGATGAAAATAGTACATTTATTGTTTTGATGACTCAATCCTTTAAATTTTCTTCAAATCATCCAGAAAATAACCTTTTCTTTAAAATGATTTTTTATCAAAAAAAACTTACAAAAATTGTTGGATTTTGTTACCTGTAAAACAATATCTTTTAACTTGAATATAAGAAAAACTTCTGAAGCAGAACATTTTACACATACATATATGATGTAATGGAATAACCTGTCACCCACATGAGTGGGTGACAGGTTATTCCATTACATAGGATAGGTAATAATTACCTATAAGTAGCTGTATGTCAACGGACTACAGAGTATAGCTGGGATCTGTTGAGTACAACTCAGATTTACGCGAGAACTACCAACCTTCCAATAGTAGCACTCACTACTGGATTGATTTGCGACAACCTTGTGCATAACTGTTATGTTTATTGTTATTGTACTGTTTTTTTTACAATAAACCTTTACTTATTTAATCCATCTTGTTTTTCAAGTATATATTCCTATTAGCATAGTATATAACTATATTCTCTCCTGTTGATAATAAACATCTAGATTCAGTAAAGGCTTTTTTTTTTAAGTAATGAGCTTTGTTTAAGAGCTGGAATATCATTCTTATAGCATTTTTCATCGATATTATCAGAATAGAGATACCAGAATAGATTCTGCAATTATCACACCAAAAATGGTAATTTTTACCATAAAAACAACTTAAAACTTCAATGGAAAATAGAAACCCTAACCCTCATGGCACAATATTATACATTTTACAAACAGAGTTTGTCTGATGATCCCAAAAGCTTGAAACCCAGGGTCACAATCTCATATGCATAAACTTATTACGTTAACTCTATCACTGATATTGAGCATTTTCCAGTAAGTACTGAGCAAACATATACATATATGTATGCATATAATATAGTTTTAAGGTTTGCTATATTTATAGGTTAAAGTGCTCAATATCAGGAATAGAGCATATATAAATATAAAAGATGACAATGAAGTCAACACCCAGCAGCAACAGTCTGTTTTAGGCTTACACAATCGTCAGGCCTGATGATTGCATATAAGCATGAAACAGACTGTTGCCACTGGCTGTTGGCTTCAGTGTTCAATATATATATATATATATATTCTAAAAGTAAAGATTATATAAAACACTTTTCAAGTGATTTCATTTTGTTATGTTTTGGCCATTTTGAATATTATCCATACTGATAATTTCAATATTTTGCCTTCTATATTATGAAAATGTTTGCCTCTTACAGCTGAGGAATAAATTCTACCAGCTCCTATTGATAGCTAACTTCTCATCTGGACTTTGTACAACCTGCTACCTTTGTGTTGGGCCTTTGGCTTTTTATCAGTCTTAAATATGCACCTCCATAATAACTTCCATTGCTTTCAGTATTGCATGCTTTATTTCTCTTTAGGTCAGAAAGACAAAACTCAGCAGACAGCCATCAATTCCTATCCATTATACATAAAGCTAAAGGAGGCAACAGATTTATTGTACAAAGTGAAGGCATATATGTTGCACCAAATTTGTTGAAAGAAACAGTTCACAAAGAACTTATTAATTATAGGTAGAAAAGAAAAAAATAGAGAGACTCTGCTATATTTGATTCAAATGACTTTGTATTTGAGTAGAAGTGTAGTCCTCCTGTTAGTAAGGTTCAGAAATTCACAGTGGGCTTGCAAGCAGACATTAGGTATTTTTGGAACCTGTGTGATATCTAACCTGAAAGTAGTCTCAGGATTTCAGAACTGATTTAATTTTGTTCTAACTCCAATTTATAGTTGTTTGTAATTAATCAAAACTTGTACATGTTTAATCATCTATTAACCAGTTCCGGATTGATGTTTTTCTGCCTCTTTTTGCAAGAAAAATCATAGGAATCTTCATGAAATGAATGTTATAAGTGACAAGTTTAACTTGGCACTTTTACAAAAATGACATCTATCAAGAGGATTTTGAGGCACCACAACTGAAAATTCAGACAAATTAACAGGACTTTTTGCCTCTGACCATAGAACTTTGAATAATGCTAACAAAAAAAGCCAGAGATAAATTTTTTCTCTTTTTTAGTGGAAATTCTGCAAAATGTAAGAAAATTGTTTTGGTCTGTACCTAAATGAATAACCACTTCTGAATACCAGTTGCTGTAAGCTTGGATATGTGGTATAATGGATGATGGCTCAGAATTGTAAATCAGGGAACTGAGTTCCAATTCCAGTCAGTTCGTTGTGGTCACTTGCATGCATGCAGATGCCCTTGGGAAAGGTATGAACCCACATCTTACTCCCCAGCTATGGGTTAATTAGTAAGACTTATCACTAAAACCATTATTATCTCCACCCATCTAAAATAAATAAAACTACATACAAAATATTTAAATTTCAGCATTAAATAACCCATAGGGGTGTTGATATGCATCTAAACAAGAACAACCAACCAAACCAACATCTCTAGGAATGTTACCATTAAAGGCTTGAAACCCCATCCTAGTTTTTATGTTGGCTGTTGGCTCCTAGAAGACCACCATATGCTCTTTGTGTAAAATTAGACTAACAATTAACAGTACATGAATGAGTTCAAATTCATGTGGTAATAGTTAATGTCTTTTGATAGACATGAAACCATCTCTCCCTACAACTAGTATCATATAACTTAGTACATAACTTGCAGTTTCTAAATACTGGTTATTTTTTTTCAGTTAATGTGTTGCTAAACATCAGGCCTAAGGAGCTTTCATAGCTACAGAAAAATAATGATAAGTATTAAATTTAAGCAATTAAAATTCTTTTTACTCTTAATTATCTTTTCTTATATAAAAACTCAAATTGTAAATTTTTGTACCCACCTATAATTAGAGTATTGCTTAAATTTCTTCAGAAAATATTTTTTGGATATTTTCCCTATAGTAAATATGCTTTTGTTGACAATTTACTTCAAAAAGGTTGACTCACGACCAAACTTCTACTTTGTAACAGAGGATGTTACTTTCAAAGTAAATGAAGTCAACATTTTCAAAAATAAGGGATTTAACACATGGAAGAATTTTACATGTATATTTTATATAAAGAATAACATAATTCAAGAAGAGAGAAAATATCTTTGTGTGTACACAGCTGAAAAAGAAAGAAAAATATTTATAGCCTATGTTGTGAGAATGTGTGTGTGTGTGTGTGTGTGTGTGTAATGTCCACATGGTTTGTTTGAGATTAAGTAATTGGTTTGACCGTGGAAAGAAATCAAGCCTTGCATAGATAATTCCTGATGTTATATCTACATCATGGAGCAATAAAAAAAAGGAAGAGTATTTTTATAACCCTGAATACAACAACTAGCAGGTATCCAAGTAGAAAAGGTGGGTTAATTCTAACAATTTATTGCACATGTCAGACTGAAATGACTATGTATATAGACACACTGTATATCAGCCAACTTATCAAGTCAGAATTCAGCTATTAAATTATTGATATGAAGCATGAAATAATTAGCCATCAATTTTTATTCGCAGCCTTTTGGTGTTTTTGTCAAAATGATCAAATTTTACATGTTTTGAATAAACAGTTTGGCAGCTTAGCAACATCTTTGTTTTGATTTATTAATATTTTCTTCTCTTGTATGACATTGTGAGTTTTATAATTTATTCATTGCACCTGAAGTGACAACAGCAAAAGAAACCCTTTAATTAAAAGACAATATTGTCTAGAATGTTTTAACTAGCAATAATGCATGTATATTGCAGACCAATAATTTTTATCTGAATTTTTATGGTAAGGAATTATAATTATGATTTTACTCAGACTGTGGTGTCAACTTGGCTGTTATTGAGGAAAGAGAGTGAGAAAAATTTGATATCCACAGGACATATTGAAGGTAAAATGCACAAGAGGAAACAGTGGGATGCTTATTGACCAGATTGTGTGAATGGATGACAGAATGGTGGGGATCAAAAAGACATGTTCAGTAGAAGAAACAAGTGATAACACAAGGAATAATTTATGGAGTTATCTCCCCTGTAATGAACAGGGAATTAATATGGATTAAACAAAAGGTTCAATTCAAAATTCCATGGTTACCAACTTTGACAGACACTTAAAGAATGTTGGAGGGCACAACAACTCAAAAACCATAACAATAACAAACAAACAAGATGAGGATATTAGTCAAAGTAAATAAACATAATAATATTATTTTTCTAAGTTGAACACTACAAGAGTAGATCAATAAATCTGTAGGCGGTAAAGTTATTAGCTGATATTTGATCTAAAATTTTCACTGTATGATGCACAATTCATGTAATTCATGGAGACTTTTCAGGTCAAGACTTTTAAATGGACGTCATGCATGTCACCAAACACATTAAAAAATATCTTGATTCCTAAAATCAATGTTGAAAAAAGGTTTTCAGTGAATGAAACCTGAAGGTCTTGGCAAAGGACTTTGTGGACTGTTACTACAGAATCACAAAGAACTATTCAAATAACAGAAACCACATCACTGGAGGACTACCAACAGCAGCAACAACTAAAATAGATAGAATATGTAACTCAAAGAGAAAATAATGACATAATCAGGATGTTAACATTCCATACTAGTTCAAATGGAAGGCTCAGAAGGGAAATATTCTCCATATTTCTTCAAATCAAAATTGTACTTGAGAATCTATGTGCTTCATGCATTTTTCTTTCCAAAGATTTATAAATTTCTTCTTTTGAGCATGAGATATTTTCAAGAACAGCAACAACTAAAATGGATATCGCATGAAAGTCTAAGAGAAAATAATGATATAATCAAGATGCTGACATTTTTGACTATAAATAAAAGATGAGGAAGGAAACCTCCATCAATACTAGAAAAAGCAATAATAGCTACTGGACTTGAGAAACTTATTTTTCTGAAAAGATATTTTAAGAGAAATATTTCACAAATTTCAACCAAAAGGGATGCCAGGTTCTCAGTTAATGAATGTGAAATGTTTCCTTGCAGGGAAATTTTTTTTTCTTTTTTAAGCATTACGCCCCGAGCAAGACATGAAGCCACTAGGATGCAGGGGGTGCAAAAGATTAGAAGCAAGAGCAGAGAGGAGTGATAGAAGATGAGGAGAGGGATAGTGGATAGATCAAGGTAACTGGAGATGTCGACTGACATTACATTTGAATAGTTGGAGATTATAGCTCTCAGGGAAACAGTAATTGGGAAGGGTGTTCTACAGGCGAGAGGTGTGAGATATGAAGCTATTGGAGTAGAAGAGACGGCTACATTTAAAAGTTTCTACAGTGTAAGGGTGGGAGCGGGATGCCAGCCTCGTAGGGCGCTTGAATTCATGGAGTCTGGGAACCAGTGAAAGCAAGCTCATTGAAGCAATTACCATGAAAGTATTTGTAGAAAAGACAGAGAGAGGTGACAGTGCGTCTGTGAGAGAGTGACTGTAGACAAGATGCCAGATCAGGGCCAATTATATTACATATCCGTCTCTGGATCTTGTCAAGAACTCCGAGGTAAACAGAAGGTGCCCCAGACCATATATGGCAGCAATACTCCATGCAAGGGCGAATTAATGTTACCATTACCATGCTTAGTAAATGACTCTAACCCATCATTAGTATTGTGGAAAGTTAAAGCTTTATCGAGTGCCCCTAATTTGGTCTTGCGCTTTATTGAATTCAATTTAAATGTCTAAAATATTGACAAAATCACTTGAGGTTGTGACAGGATTATTTTGAAATCATTCAATCATTTGAAATCGTTCAAAACAAAAATAAGCAAAAATAATAGAACTATCAATAGATTTGGAGTTAAAAATGAAGAAATGAAAAAATAAGCAAACATAAAACTATCAACAGATTTGGAGTTAAAAAAAAAAAAATAAACAGCAAAAAACAAAACAAAAAAAACAACTGCTCTCCTAAGTGAAATTGGCTGATAAAGTATTTAAACTATAATCATTTTTATTGAAATAATATCAGAAATCATGAGGAGGCATTACTTTGTCTGCAGTTCAGAAATCAATATTTACGTTTAGAGTAATGTACACATATATAAACCCAAATAAGTGACAAAACAGTCTCTTGTGTATGTTGCTTTGAGCCCCTGTTAGAGATATTTTTTGTTCTTTCTTTCTTTTATCAAAGTTACAATCTGAGAGATTATAAACGCTTTTGAAATAAGGAAATTACTGACAGGAAAATTTAAGTCAAGCAATTATGTGCTTTCTTTTGAAGATATTTGAAACAGAATGAGCCACACTCCAGAGAAATTCATGACAATGTTAACTCCACACTGCTGGATGGAGATGACAAGTTAAATATGAGTTCCGATTACTGTTCAGTTTGATGGTTAGAATAATGGACTCGAGATTGCAATGAGCAAGAATTGTTGGTTTTAATCTCCTTGGAAAGACTGCTAAGAACATTCCCTCTCCAAATTTATAGAGGAATCCTACAGCTGCATGCTGGGATCTCTTCCTAACCAATAAAAGTACAATTCTTGCTCTCATCCTCCATATTTTTATTTTTTCTTACCTTGAAGTCAAAATGCTATAACCATTTGACTGTATCTCACTATTTTTACTGTGAACATTTTGTCTTATTACAGTTGCTTTGTTTTGTATATATATTCTTTGCTTAGTATTATTTTGCCATGTTCTTTTTTTTCCTTATTGTTTATTGAGAACTTTATCAATTCTGCTTTTTGAGAATTTTGTCAATTCCAATTACATAGCCAATTACTTCACAGGAATCAATAAACAGATTGGATGGATTAAATTGTGATAGAAAAATAGCACAAAATTAAATGAGTGTTGAATGATGAATTTTTTTGATGGATTTTTTGCAGCTTATCTTTTTGCAAGTTATTTAATGCCAGAAAACATTTTTTAGATTGTAAGAATTTTTTTTTGAGATAATATCGATTTATTTATACATGTTCTATTAATTAACCCATAGCTCAAGGGGAGGTGTGGATTCATACATTTCTAAATGGTATTTGTGTGTAAGTGAATATAACAAACCCAACTGGAATTAGAACTCAACTCTCTGATTTCCAATTCTGAGCCATTATCCATTACATTGACACACATATCCAAGCTTGCAGCACCTGGTATTCCCAAGCGGTCACTCATCTAGGTACTGACCAAGCTTGACATTGATTAATTTTGGTGATTGTATAAGTACCAGTGGTTCAACATTATATGGCCATGAGACAGCACATAATTAAAGGCTGTAAAATACCCCATACTGTTTGATATATATGTCTATATAGAGAGGCAGGATGTATTTAAAACATCTGGCAATGAAGACTCAAATTTCATTGATTTGTTTTCTAAGGCTTATCAGCTTTTGAAGGTTATTTAAAGCCAGCAAATATTTTTAAATTGTAAAAAGTTTTAAAGATAATAATTATTTACTGATACAAGTCCTCCTAATTAACCCATAGCTGATGGGGAGATGTGGTGTATTCAGACATTTCCCAAGGGTATTTGTGCATTAGTGAATAACATAACCAACTGGAATTGGAACTCTGCTCTCTGATTTCCAATTCCATTACACCACCTATGCATGCATCCAAGATTACAGCACCTGATATTTCTAAGTGGTTGCCCATCAAGGTATTGACTAGGCTTGACATATCTCAACTTCAAGTGATTATAGGAGAACCAGAGTTTCAATGTGATATACCTGTCAGCCACAATAAAGTTTTGAAGATGTTGAAAAGTTGATATTGTAAATCCACATGGATAAGTTTTATAATTTTAGGAAAATACTGTGTACAGATTCTGATGAACCAGTTTTCATAATGTTTTGCCCTTATCACAATGATTCCACTGTCTTTATGCCCTCAAACCTATTCTTCCAGTTTATAAGAACGCATAGATTTTTTTGAGAAGTTTCCCTTTCTTTTTTTTTTCTGTCATCCATTCACACACTCTGGTCAATAAGCATCTCACTGTTTCCTCTTGTCCATTTTACCTTCAATATGTCCTGTGGATATCAAATTTTTCTCACCCTCTTTCCTCAATAACAGCCAAATTGACACCACAGTCTGAGTAAAATCATAATTATAATTCCTTACCATAAAAATTCAGATAAAAATTATTGGTCTGCAATATACATGCATTATTGCTAGTTAAAGTATTCTAGAGAATACTGCCCTTTAATTAAAGTTTTTTTTTCTTTTTTTTATCTGATTCCTGTTCTGACCTACTTCATGTTGTTAGCTTTATACATTGAATCATTTAGATCATTTCCTTCTTCATCTTGGTTGTCTTTATTACAATATTTCAGCTATTGTACATTCTTACCTTTCTCAGGTTGTTATTACTATCATGCATTGATTCATTTGGATTATTTCTGTCTTTATCTTTTTTGTGTATATCACAATATTTCAGCTATTGTACATTCCGGCCTTCCTCATATTTTTACTATTATACAATAATTCTTTCAAACCATTTTTCTTGTTTTGGTTTATTTGATTTTGTATTTTTACTATTACATTGGTTGATTCTTCATCTTTGTTGTCTTTATCATAATGCTGCGACTCTTGTTATATATCTTATAGAAATTCCTCATATTGTTACTATTATACATTGATTCTTTCAAAGGACTTTTGTTTTACTAAAACAATTTTTACTGCTATAAACCAGACATTCAAGAATTCAGACAAAAAGGCAGTATTCAAAAATGTTCAATGAAGACAACAAGGATGAGAAAACTTGTCCCAAAAAGAAGAAGTGTCTAATCTAATCACAAGGAAGGTTGCAAAGTACAACAATCAAAATGTTATAATAACTAAGATGAGGAAAATGGTTGAAAAAGTCAATGTATTATTAATGTAACAAGACTTCATTTCAGAATTTCAAGCAGGAATAACGTCAAAGAATTGCAGAAATGTTAAAAAAAATATCAAAGACAAGCATGCTGGTCTGAATGAATCAATGTATAATAGAACCCATATTATTCATTTCAGAAAAACATCTAATATAAAAAAATATATTTAAAAGTGAATTACATTTCTGCTAAGAAAGTCGAAATACACATCTGAAACTGATTGAAAAGTAATTTTCTATCTTGATAATAAAAATTAAAATATATTTAATACTTGCTTTCTTTTTTTTTTACAAGAATATATAATCAAAGTTTTAAAAATGAGTATTTAGAATTTAAGACTAAATAAAAATGACAATAATAAAAAGTATATAATTTAATACAAAAATATGAAATTCTGCAGATGGTAATTTATGTTTTCATTTTTGCATTATTTCATTTATTGTGCAATAGAATAAAACTAAATGACAAATAAACATAAGAGCCTAAGGTATTTATTGAGAAATAAAATAATTTCAGTGACTCATACATGATGGTATTATAAGTTTAAAGTAATTACTTAAAGAAAAATAGAGGAATAGAGTGACTTTGTGCAAATCAAGTTTAAAAATCAAACACATGAACTTTTTATTCTTTTCTAATCAGCTTATAAAAATCTTATTTTATATTTTCTGAGTGAATGACAGAGGAGAGAGAAAAATCTTTTAGAATCAACTCACTGTGCAATCTATTAATGTGTTCAGAATATAATGACAAATCTTTGGAGTGGGAATAAAAATCCTTTTCAGAAGTAATAATTGTTAAATTCGTTTGTTAAGAACATTATTAACAATGATGAAAGGACACTAAATTAAAGTATTTGGGATTCTGGATAAAAAGAATTGACAGGGCTGAATTGATCTCTTCCTGAGTTGTAAAGGTTTTTTTCCAAAGATTTGATAAATGAACATTTGAAGGCGTTAAATGCCAAGAATAGAAATGTTGACATTGATTCCTTTGACAATGACTTATGTTGAGCATAACAAGATAATGGATAGCATATTAAATTCACAGATTCAGATATATTTTTTTTTATAATTTTTCTTTATTTTCCTTCTCTTTCAGTTCGATGATATCTCTATGAGGTTGTTATATATTTGGGCAGATAGAATAAAAACCTATTCAAAAGTAAGTGATCAAAACCATCATCACTTGCAATAACAAAATGGAGTTAAAATCCCACTCCACATATACAGCTTAAAGGTTCTTTTGACATAGATTACTTTTAGTTTCCATCTAAGTGAATAAACTCATAGGTTATTTGGAAAGTAATGTCGCATTTTGGTAGCTGGAAATATAAACCTTGTAAATATGATCTTCATCATCAGCAATGAGAAAAATGAGCTAAAAATCACACTCCATATATACAGTATACAGAAGATTATATAGAAGTAAAAACAGTGCCATATTAAAATTGTAATAAATAAAATAAAAAAATTAAAAGAAACAGCACATAAATGCAAGAATATATAAACAAAATAGTTAAATAGTAAAAATATCAGAAGATATCACATAATGTGATAGAATAATAACCATTTAATCAGAAACATTTTTGAGCACTGACAATCCATGCCTTCCTGATTTTCAATGCATTTTTATAGACAAATTGTGAGCAGTGCATTTGTATAAAACATACTGTCACATTCTGAAAACTAAATCTTGTCTTAATACCTAACAACAGATAATCATCTTTTCCTGACACAACATATGAATTGAGTTTAAAGACAGATTAAAACCTTTTTAGTGTATTGCAGTTAAAGTTTCAAATTCCATTTTGAAGCACAAACATAACCATTAATCTTTCATTCATTCAATGCCTTGTGGGCTATTACAAATTCTTCAGTGAGTGGAGCCAAAATGTAACCTTTTGAATCATGAAGGTATGCACCTAATGCTAATATACAACAAAAGCCAATATTTATTTAAAGAATCAACTTTTTGAATTATTTATTCTGTCTTGTCCCATGTATTATAGACATTATTATAGAAATTTTGTTAAAGAATTATAAATTTATAATTATAAATAAAATAAAAAATAAATTGTAAATAGTGTTATAAAAATTTCATTGTTTAATTCCTAGCTGTTGGTATATAGATTGTTGCCTGACACCAAATTATTAGTGGAAATTTGATCTGAAATTTTTAGTGTATAAGGTTAGATCTGTCTGATCTATGGAGAAGCAATGAGTCTCGTGCACTGAGGAGGTAATGTTGAAAAATATTTGCTGTGTCAAATAAATGCTATTTTTCATCATTAGGCTAAAGATTTATTGATTTAGCTATCTATATATAATGACAAGAGTGAATGAAAGTTTGGAGATATAAAATAAATCCTAACGGTGATATCATGGGTGACATAAATATCTAGTCATCAGTATTAATGAATGACCACTCATAATGAAAACTTGAAACAGACCAGATCATCAATAACTTCCTCTGAATTTAAAATGATTGATGCATACTTGATAAAAAATTGATACTTTTGAAACTCTGGCTATATATTCCAATAAGAAAAGATCATCTGAGAGAGAGAAAAAAAATAGATAAAACTGGTATCTATTGATTCATACAAATAAGAAAAATTTACATTAAAACTCAAAGTAAATAAATCGTTTCAAACAAGGAAATTTCTTCAAAAGTTAATTAGGATCTGCAGACAAAAGAAATTCAGACAAGCCAAAATCCAATAAGCATCAACGTCCATTTTTTTTCTTTGGATCATTCCAATTTTACTTAGTTGCTTTTTGGTTTTTTTTTTCTTCATGTATGCTATCAGAAATCATTGAAAATCTAAGTATATCTCGTGTAAGAAGCATTTTTCAAATTTAAAAATGTACTATTACTATTTTTGTTTCTGCTAGAAAATAAATACAAGACTATAAAAATGTTTTGCTCAATACCATACTTGAAATAGGGATTTAACATTTAAATAGAGACTAGATTGGCAGCAAGCACTCATGATTTTACAGTTGAAATGGCTAGATGTAATCATAATTTCTATACTGTTTCTTTTTTTGTTTGTTTACGTCTTGATTCCTACTGTGAATAGGCATTCTATAGGATTACTCAGTCAGCAATGACAGGCTATTGAGTGGGTTTATATAGAATGTGACTGTTACACTCACAATAACAAAGTGAAGAGATCAGTAAATCTAATACATGGTATTTTTCTGTCTTACCACAACAGAGATTTGGGCTACCTATGATATTTCTCTTTTGCTGATGTAAAGAAGGAAATTTCACACTATGGATGAGATTAAAAAGAATGTGAAGATGCAATTCCAAAAGAGAACATTGCCATGAAAATATTTATACAAAGGACAGAGTGAAACCACATTACAGCAACAGGAAAGTAGCTGAAGTCAAGATGCCAGGTAAGGACTGATAACATTACAGACCTTTCTTTGGATTTTGTCAAGAATCCTGAGATATATAGGAAAATTAGGCAAAGATACTTCTAAAGAGTCAAGAGTGGAGTTGGAAGAGAATTTCTGAGCAAAGCGTTCTGCTTTATCAGTACCAGATGACAATACTTAAACAGCTTGAATGAAGGAGGGACTGAGGAATTACTCTTGTTCAACAAATTCATATAGAGCTCTAGAACTCATAAGAGGCTATATAGTGTCTCATTTTATAAGCGAATACTGACTTTTCTCCTTGAGAATGTGCTTACACTCATAATGAACAGTTACAAAGAAGTATCCGTTATGACATTTTTTTACATTGGTATAACTGGAAGAAGTGATTCCTGTAGGCTATAATGACTGAACAGTCAAGAGTGAACCAAAGAGAAGATTTTATATATATATATATATATATATATATTATATATACATACACACACACAAATAAATTCAGCTATAACTAAGAATATATCTGTGAAAAGAAATATAAATATAGACAAAAGGAAAAATTTTCTTAGCGGACACATTTCATCCTCTTATTTGCTTTGATAAAGTCCATCAGAGGATGAAATGCACTTGCTTAAGAAATATTTTCCTTTTGTTTTTATTCATTCATATATATATATATATATATATATATATATATATATATATATATATATATTAGTGGACTCCTGTTGTTGATCGACCCATGCCTACTGGGGACCCTTTTACGACATATGAAGGTCAGGCCACTCAGTTCCTAGGAAATGACAGCCAGACAACCTGCACATATCATTTGATTATAGTGGTGAAGGCTTTGTGCAGAACCAGACACATTTTTTGAAGAGCTGAATACAGAGACCTGGTGCTCCATGTGTCACAAGGTCCTCAAACAACCCTATGCAGGTTTTGAATTCAGAGTTGTCCTACTCATAAACCAGTTGCCATCAAAGGCTATAGAACCCAGTCTGTCCTGCTGTCTACTCATAATGGGGGATTCCTACCTTTCCCCTTATCACGTAAGTGAGTGTAATGGATCTGACTGGAATTTGAACTTTGCTCTCTGATTACTCAATCTGAGCTGCTATCTATTACTCCACCATGCCTCATATATATATATATATATATATATATATATATATATATATTCTAATTATGTGTATGCATATGGAAGTATTTATTAACTCATAACATAAATCTTGATGCAACATAAATATATGTATTTTTCATGAAAATCTATTGTGAAAGTAATATATTACTTATAAATAAGCCTATATCTGTGTGTATCAATATAAATTCCTTATTAATATAAAACTACATGCAAATAATGTCCATAAGAGGAATGAAGTGTTAGAAATGTGAGGAAGCCAAGCATTTGACAAAGAATGAGCACAATAATAATGTCCTCCTGCTGATGACATTTGTTAAGAGTCAAAAGCCAAATGAATTTTTCTGATTAAGATAATCTCTTGCCCACTTTGGTTATGATGCAGATTGGAATGGAAAATTTGGCCACAGAAGCAGAGCTTGAATCATTACAGAGATTGCCTTCTAAAGACTTAATGAATAAGACAGAAATGGTGAGAGATTGTTTGAAATGCCATGAAAGGATGCAACTTGGAAGGGCTACCTATTGACTATCATTTAGACAGTCTATGCTGTCATTGATAATCAAATATGAATGAGATTTTATTAGCATATTGCAAGTACAAGACTGTATTTTCAATCATGTACATTGTTGGAGGAAGTAAATTTGTTCCTATCTTTATCAAATCAAGGTGGTGTTACAGAAAACAAGAATGAATAGAAGTGATTTGTAAGGGTTTTTACTGGCTGCGTCCATAAAACAGACTTAAAGAATCAATACATAAGATTTAGATACTTACAAACTTTTTCTAAAGAAACATTGCAACATGAATAACCAAAATAATTTTGATTGAATGTTGCTTTATTATCAAACAATCAGAGAATAAGGTGGATCAACACTTCTGTCCAAGATCAGAAATATCTGTATATTCTGACTTGGTTGAAAGTGTCACTTCTGCATAGCATCAGTTTAATATTTGTACACTGCTATAAAATGAAAACATTACCCTGAAATCTAGAGCTATGTTCTAAAAATAACCTCATTATATTGGGACTTTCATATGGATGTCATAAAATGGCACCAAATCTCTTCAGAAATATCTAAACTGTCATCTGTATAAAACCACATTCTAAGATCAATGGTTAAAAATGGATTTGAGCAAGTGAAACCTGTGGATCTTGGTGAAGATCATCTGTCTTCAAAATTTGTAGTCTGGTTCTACAGAACCACAAAGAAAGAACTGTACCAAATTTAAGGATTTAAATTCTCCAAGGATGTGTGCTTATAACTAATATAATCATTAAGCCCTACAAAAATGAATTTCTGAAATTTCATAGAATTAAATAATTAGGGGATGAGAAATATTTCTAAAATAATGTAATGCATTTGTGAATAAGTCCTGAAAGTTTCATTAAATTCTAACAATTATTTGATTTTTGTAAAAATTTTCATTTCAATGAGATTCTCACCACAAAAAAGATGCTAAAATTTACCCATACTAATTTATGTTACCAGCTGACACAACAACAAAAAAATTACATTCCTTAGTTCCACCAGTTCAGTCTAGCACTGCTAGGACCCACCCTGCAAAATCATATTCATTCCTTTTGTCTTTTGTAAGGAATAATTTCATCTCAGACATCTTCTTCTCTAGAACTGTTACCTTGTGGAACAAACTTCTGATAAGATGCTTTCCAAAGAATTACATGCTTCATCTCTTTAAGTTCAGTGTCAACTGACATCTATTCTATATTAGGACAAGTCAATTTTAGAACTGGTATTGCACTCAATTTAAAATTTGGAATTGTACATGATAAATAATGGCACAAAATTTTTTTTTTCAAATCATTACCATTTTTGAGAATATGAGTTTAAAGATTAAGTTTTGGTTCAAAATTGTAGCATTGGAATTTCATTCTGGTGATCAGTGAAAGCCTAATAGCACAGCCTTATAAAATTTACAGTTACTCTGAATCTTTAAAAATTGTATATGGACAAGATGCATGTCACAATTACATTATTACTAAATCATTGTGCCATCAAATAAGACCTTCATTCACTTCAAAGGGAAATTATACTGAACAATTTAGCTATATTATGATGTAATATGTTACAGAGTGCAGTAGTTTTAGTACGATTTTCAATAAACAATGCAAATTTAAAACATTATGTCTTATAATGTATAACCAGCAATATTATGGTGAAATATACACTTTTACACTTTTATCTATTTTTTTTTTATTATGATCAAACAAATTTTACTCACTGAAGTAGCCTTTTTTGTAATCTTTGACAATTTTTTACAGTTTTAACTTATTGAATACAATAAAAAAATGACATATTTTGCTTGTGATGATTTACAATTAAAATTCTGGTTTGAATATTGTTATAGTGACCTATCTACATTAGAATGAATTCTTCCTCATTTATAAATACTAACCTGCGTGACTTCCTAAGCAGGCAGTCAGCACGCAGTGTAACCTGACAGTTTGGACGGACGCTTCTATCTGCTGACTAATAACATTCTTATTTTGTATATATGTTCTGTTATTTCAATACACTTGTTCAACGTACCTTCTTTTTGTGTCTTTCTTTCAGGCCCTTAACAGGCCACAACAAATATATTTTCCATTCAATGTATCTAATACAAAAAAATATCAACTTTATTTGGATTTATTCTTGAATTAATAAAACTTGAAGTCAGTTTGTAAGCAAAAACCTGTAGAATCTAGGTATTTCTGTTCATTTTCTCAAATGATGTTTAAAACAAAATGCTCAAAAAATGGTAAAAGCTATGAATCTAATTTTTGGTATCAGTACTTAGCACAGCAAATCTCAGATTTCATACTGAGTGCAATGTTTTCTAAACAAAGGGGAAAAACAAACTGCCCTAATCCCACATATCCCCATCACATGCACTTCTTGCCTCCTCGTTTCCTTTCCCTTACAACAATCTCAATCAGTAAACCTCTAACTTGAGTGGATGTTGGACTTTGTATTGAGTGAATTAAAGTTATTAAAAAACAAAATTTGATGATAATGATGAAGCCGCATGCAAAAGTATATACACTTTTCAGATGAACTGAATAGAGAGAGCTGGTTCATAGAGTGTACCACAAGGTCCTCAGAACAGCACTACTCAGATTTTGAATTCAGAGTTAGCTTTAGATTAGTTGATAACCAAGGCTAAAGAACATAATCTGTTATATTTAACCCTCAGCTCAGAGAGATATGGATCCATATCTTCTCAAGAATATTTATGCGTAAGTGAATGTAATGAACTTGACTAGAATTTGAAGTCAGCTCTCCAATTTCTCATTCAGAGTTGCTATCCATTAATCCACCTAAACATATATATAGTCATCAACACTGCAGGGTAACTATCAGTTTTATGATTTAAATGTAATCTTCAATCTGGTCTGAAGATTACATTGAAGTGTTAAATTGATAGTCACTTTGCAGTGTTGATTCTGATGCCAATGATAAACTATAGCTATAAACACTTTATCTCTCATATTCAGAACTATTCTCCTAAATATGTAGAAAAGATTTTGATCGAGCACTCTGGAGAAAGAGTAATTTCAAAACAGTGGCTGCTACTGCTATTAATGCACCGCTCTTCAGTTATGAATTGAGCCCTCATGGCCACTGGCGTTTATATACATTCCATATATAATATGTTAAAATTTCCCTTTCTTCACCATGCACTGACAGCTTTGACTGATGCCAAATCAGTTGGGTTCCAATCCCAGCTTGAAGCAATCAGACATCTAGCCACACTGATGAGCTGTGATACAGTGAAACAGGCTTCTAAGTGGAGATGACTATATATATATATATATATATATATATATATATATAGAGAGAGAGAGAGAGAGAGAGAGAATGAGAGGGATTCTAATATAAGATTTAGGCTTTGGTACTAACCTAATAAGTACAAAAACAATATAAAACCAAATAATAACTTACATTGTGGTTTCTGACATTGATGGAAAGGACTATTTCTGGAAGATATTGTGACTCACCTAAAAAAATAAAATAGCAAACTAAAATTAGTCATTTTTTTTTTCAACATCTGAAAAGTGTATATACTTTTGTATGTTTTTAGAGAATTAAAATCCTTTCACAATACCTTTATTTTTTTTTCATCGCAATTCAAAAGTGACAGATTTTTATTTAAACAATACAAGGATATTAGGATAAAAACAAATTCTGCCACAATTTCAATAAAAGAAAGTGTTTTTCTCTTTTTATCACAGTCAAAATTTATTGACAGATCAGATTTCTGTTAAAAAGTTTCAGATATAATAAAAACTAGCAGTATAACTTGTCTTCGACCGGATGTTTCATTGCTGGGAATTTTTGCAATTCAATTCGTTTAAGTTTAAATTTATAGTCAGCCCACCTGAAAATCAATATTACTAACAACAATTAGGTGCCACAGAGGCACATCCCCAAATGGGGAGTTAACAATTTGAATGAGGGGTGGCTCTGAAAAGGGCTGTTTTTGCGTTCTCAATCTTCCAAGGAAGGAACCTCTTTCATGGACAGTCATAATAATAACATACAATAATTTTTATTTATAATATAATTTTTTTGTAATTCTAATTATCTTTCATGTTAAATTTTAACTCTCTAAATTGATTGTATGCTGTTTTTTTTTTTTTTTTACAGACATTAAATTTTGGATTTGATTTTTGCACAAGGTGTAAAAAAATCAGTTTTTTCAATTTTTCACCTTCAAGGTTATAATTCTTTCCAGTCAAAATTAGCACTGAAGGATTATCTAACAAAGAAAAAAAAATCATCGAAATTGGATGAAAACTGTGGAAACACATAAAAAATATCCGATCACACATATACATACATACATACATATATACATACATAATCACATTTTGAGAATTACAGATATAGATAGATATGACTGTGCAACTCTTTTTCAAGACAGGCACAAACAAATTTAATCCAAATAATACTGACAAAAAGAAATCAACAATAGAAATATAATTCACTTACTTTACTCTTCTTTGTTTTATGGTAAAACAAAATATAATACAACTATGGCAATTATAATGATGAATGTATGATCCTAAATACTTGTTCCTTCAATAGCATATATACTCATGTAAGATGCAATCTCATATATTGTGCAACACCCAAATTTTCACTTATAAAAAATCATTTTATCATGTATCTCGTATAATATGAGTTTTTGGGGGTTTTTTTGAGAGACAATACAATAAATTACAATAGATTAACCTCTTTTTCTCTATCTCTTTATCCCATCTAGTTAAATAAGTTAGAAAAGTAAAAGAGAATGATAAATGTATCATTAGTAAGGCTATATTTGTTGCATAAACGCATACAGCTATAAACAACCAAACAAGAAACAGCAAAACATTTTATAAACGTAAACAATGGAAAACATGCATATTCGCTATGTTTGTATTTTATAATATGATAATAATATCTGAATATTACATGCATTATTATTGGATACAGTTAAGTAAAAAATCAGTTTTATCAAAACCATAATTATTTTAAATACAACTGTACTTTTTGATTACAGTAAATGGATATATAGTTTGGTCAACAGCATAGCCAAGGCCAGCAGGACATACACTAATTTTATATCTTGTTTATTATGTGACCTCCTTTTAAAATTGATACATAAGCATATATGGTATATCATAACAAGAGATGAAAAATGGATTACAATGTTCAATGCAAAAGGCAGTTGACTAACAAAGACAAATCTACAAAACTGACTCTAAATTCTGATCTCCATAGACAAAATGTAATGTTATGTATATAGTGAGGTTGTTAGAGTATCATTCTTTTGGATTTCTTGAAATGCAGTGAAATGCTAAATGCTCATGTATACATCCAGCAGATGCAATGTGACCATAAATGTTTGGTTAAAAAAAGGCTTTGAACTTATCAATAAATAAAAAAATGCTGTTCTCTTTCATGTTAATACAAAGTCACATACAGCAAGAATAACAGAGTGAAAAAAAATTTGGAACTAGGATCTAGCCCCCCGCCATATTCACCTGACTTTGCACAAACTGATTATTACCTTTTTCAATTGTTGCAAAATGCTTTGATGAGGAAAAGATTTTCTAATGAAAACCAGATTCATCAAGAAATTTTTGGCATTAAAATCTGTGGAATTTTGCTCAAAAGGTACTTAAAAACCTGAATGATGGGTAGTAACAACTCATTGCAAATAATAGTAGTAGGCATCTATTTATCTTGCAAGATAAAAGAAGCATCTTGTTTGGTCAAAATGTCAGTCCTTTCATGTAGAAACTAGAGTGACCTCTCCAGGGTGCCAGCCTGGGTGGTGGTATATGGAGTCTCTGTACTTCCCAGACTATATGGCCTCACTCTCGGCTACACCAACAAAATCGAAAAGAATACAGATTACAATTGGGGACGGCTTGGCTGCAGGAGTTGCCAGAAAATTGTCAGTCTTGACAGCCAACTGTCTTTGGGGCTCCACTCTGAGTTTGCTGTCTGGATTTACAATTTGAAAATAAATGTTTAATATATAATTGAATAAAATGTAATTAGTCTTTATTTTTTGAAGAATAAAGTTGATGGATATAAAACTTATTTCTGGCTCAACTTAAAACAAAATGAATCAAGTTCAATGATGTAAATGTATAATAAAGATGCAATTTGACAAATTATTGTCTGTTCTTATTGATATTGTTTGGCTGGAGAATTTTGAACCAGTCGTGAGATAATCCATTTGTTTTTAAAACAGAGACATAAGTAACCTTCATATCTATGCAATACAAGCAGATTAAGAAAGAAACCCAAGGATAAAGGAAGTAAGTTCAAGTGTTGTTTGAAGACTATTCTTACTTAGTAGGCTTAGAATAGAAAAAAATATGGGAACCACTAATCTAGAAAGACAGTTGACAGAGAGGCAGCAGCTACAGTAGAAATGAAAAGCTTTGGTGACTGCTATCAAGAGTGACCAGCAGTACTCATTATCATCTTTTATGTGCCATGTCCCTTCAAGACGTAGGTGATCATGGCCCTCCACATCTTCCTGCCCCTTATAGCTCTTAATAAGTTTTGTCTTTTTGTTATGTTTCCCAAAGCCAGTTCTATCATCCAATTGCTCGAGCTCATCAAATATGTTATGCGCTGCTTTCCTCTATCCCACGAGCATCAAGTTCTCCAAGCCTTCCTTCCTTATTATGTGGCCAGAAATTTCAACTTCCTCTTCCTGATATTAAGAATAAGTTTCCTTTTTGTTTCCATTTGCTCTCATGTTTGGTCCATGGTATTCTCAGTATCTTTTTGTAGAACCACATTTTTGTTGCTTCAAGTCTCTTTCAAACAAATTTTAAGCAAAAAATACTCCACACAGGATTGTCTCATGGGATAAAAGCTTAGTGGATTAATACTAATTATGAGTACAATCTCTGGGACAGGCAATGTGTACTTGGACAGTGGAAATGGGGTGAGCAATACTAAATAAGAACTAAATGAAATATTCCTAGAACAATATTCAAATTTATATATATTTTTTATCCTTCTCCAAGACAGCAGCCTCCACCTTTAGGTTTGGTTTGGTTACAGCATATCAACCTCAACTATTAATGTTGACAAAATTTTTATTGCTGCTAATATTCTGCTTTGTCAAAAATCTATTTCTGGTAATAATTTTTTTACAAAGTATTTTTGGTATTAAAACCTATTTTTACACTTTCATAGTATTTTTACCCCAGTTCCAGGGTTAACTATTTATCCATAGCTGGGACCCGAAAAAGGTGCTACTATCCCGGATCAGAGTGGACCTGAGAACACCAGCAATTAAGAGGTGGTTCCATGCTCCTCAAAACCTCCAGATCAGAGGCCTTGCTGCTGGACGTAGTTTATCGTCTTAACTAGGACATGGATGTAGTTTATCGTCATACCCTTTAGGCTACAATGATAAAAATGAGAACAATCTACATAGAATATTCAAATTTCCCTGAGGGCTACCCAGATCAACATAGATACACTAGGAAATTACAAAAAAAAAAAATAAATAAAAAAATAAAACCAAAGGAAAAAAACAAACAAACAAACAAAATTAGTTAAAAATTTATGAGAAAAAAAGTTGTAAAATTTAAAACTATTTTATCTATTACAGTTGTAAACTACTGATATAATATTATAATTGATAGGAGACAAACAGAATATAGCTATTTTGAATGACACTTACCGGTTGAGTTTTTTACCAATGTTATATCAATATAAGAATAATGGATTTGAATTCAAATCTCAATGATGACACACTCATTGTATATAAGTTTAGATGGTGTGGTTTATATGATTGCAACTGAGTGGTCATTATAGCCTAAAGAGGAAGGCAGCTGTCTCAGACAAGCAAGCTTTCCAAAGATAAGAATACGAATTTGAATAGCAGATACTGATTCTTTACTTCTGACTCACACTGTTGACTAATGATTCAAGAATGGTGGTTTAAAAACTGCAATAAAAACCAAGTGAAATTAAGACAAAAGAAATAATAGTAAAAAGTAAGAGACAATGTTTCACCAACAAAATTCCATATTATCTGCATCAGGAACTGAAAATATATTTCAATAATCTAGTTACCAAAGAAAAAAAAATAACTAAAACTTAAAACAAATTCAACCCATTATGGTCCACTGTTCTATTTAATCAATACTGGAGTCTAGAGAAACTTATACAGAGTACCAGGCTCTATAGAAACCAAATCAATATCAGATACTTGATAAACTTATCATTAATACAAAGTTCTTAATGAAATAATAAGAGATTCATTAGAAAACTATAATACTAGATTCTTTATAAACCAATAATAATACTGATTTTTTTTTTTAAAAAAAAGAAACTATAATTAATGAAGGATACTAATTTAATAATTAGTATGGGATTTTCTGATGATCATCAATGGGTTAAAATCATTAATAATCTTGGTGCTGCTGCATAAAGAAATAGAATATCAAAATAAACTTTCAAATTAGATAAATAACTTTATCCTTTCTAAAGGCAAGATATCTTTGCAACCTTTCACCAAAATGGTCAAAAATATCTATTCTTAATCTTTTCAACTGATATCAATTTTTTTTTTTTTTTGTTACTCTCCCGCACAATTGTTCTTCTTAACCTCTGAAGTTTGCCTTTTTTGTTTGTTCTTTTTTCCCACACAACATCTGGATTGTGAAAATAAAGGTGGGAGGTTGGCAAGAAACAAATACAGATAGACACCTAACTGTAACAGATAAGATTGTTTAAAAATTGAGCACTTTGGCAACACTATCTAAATTAATTTATTTTTTTGAAGTTTGTATAAAATAAAGGCAGAAAAACATGTCTCATCTGAAAGAGAACACAACAAAGGGAGATGATGAATGATGATGTGACAGAGAGAGTCTGGAAAACACACACACACACACACACACATGTATATTTTTTTTTTAGTGAAATTGGAATGGATTTGAACAGCGAAATTAAATCAGAGCATTTTGTTTACTGATGTGGAAACTTGATCTAGGGCAGAAGTTGTACCCATTGAATCTGGATCATCAGAGGACAATGGAAATGGTTGAAATAATTTTTATCAATTAAAAATTGAAATAGAGCTGAGTAAGCTGGAAGGAACTTTGGAATTCACATGATTATGGTTGAAACAGCCAAAACCCCATGATAATCACATGCGGAGTAGTAGGGCCAAGATTCAGTTGTAACCAGCTGGATTTTTCTATATAAATACATAGTTATGCTGAAGAAGAGAGAGACAGGTGAGTGTTGAAATGGAAGAGAGGGATAGAAGAAGCAGACGGAAGAGAGACAGAAGAGAATTAGCCCGGGCAAGAGTTGGGCTATTGACAGTGGAGAGTCGAGTTGGAGACACAAGGAGAGAAAGTGACGTCAGAGATTGGGTGAACAATAGTAAAATAAATAAATAAATAAAACAGAACACATTTTACCTATAAAAAAAATGTCCTACTGGTATAACTCACCCGGAACAAATGGAAAGTATTTTGTTTTTCTTTAGGGGATACTAATTACTAAAGATATCTTTATACAGTTCTTGCAAATGAAAATGCCATCAATACCTATAACTGAGTGTCAGTAAAATTGAACCCTTTGAATAACAACTTTTTAACTGACAAGGAAGATTGTAAAAGGCACATTCCTTGTACATGTTTCACATTCATGTCAAATGTTATAAGGGATGGTTACTCATGGCAAAGCAATCATTTTACTGTCATTATAACCAGCTTTTGGCCAAGTCTTGACCTTTTACTTAATGCTAAATAAAAATCAAAAAAAAATCCCTTTTTTTTTTTTAAAAAAAATGGTGTCTCTCTTCAGGACATATGTGATCATGGGTCTCCACAAATTGCCATTTCTTTATAATCTCTCAACTGTCATAACTTAGCAAAGATAGCACAATCATTTCCTGTTGCCTTCAATACAATTTTGAATTCAGAATATTTCTTCTCCGAGACTGCCATCCAAAGTTAGAAATGGCAGTCTACTATTTAACCTATAGATGGAGAGAGGGAAGAAGAAATGGATTTGTGCCTTTGCAAAAAGCAATAGTGCAAAGGGAATAGAACAGATGAAGCTGGAATTTGAACCCAGAACACTAATACCACTTTCCAGACTAATAATCATTACACTATCCATGCATCTTTAAACTATTCAAGATAATATAAATGTGGTTGGTTTATATTCAATGAAGTATTGAAGCTTAGAGTAAATTTAATTTTTTTTTTATCCTTTATTTTTTCTCTTCCCCCTAATAGGAGTAGATAGGTTTTCCTATTATCCAGTTCATACTCCTCCCCAGTTTTTTGAATAGGAATAGAGGTTTATCCTTTGTTTCCAGTTTAAGATTTGGTTTCCTGTTCCTTCAACTCTGTACTTCTGATGTCTCCACCTGAACTCTGAAATTTTATTCTGTAATTATTATTTATTCCCTTTCCAAATAGAAGTAGATAGGCTTGTCTAACACCCAGTTCATACTCCTCCCCAGTCTTTTGAACAAGAGTAAAGGTTGATCCCATGTTCCCTGTTTAGGACTGGGTTTCTGGTTCCTTCTAAAGTCTACTCTAACTCTATACTTCTAATGTTTCCATTTATGTTATTCACTAATTAGCTGATTATCATTCTTGCATAGCTCCAAGAAATTCACTTCAGAGTAACCTCTACCTTAAGTGGCTCTCTGTCTTGTATTGGGTGAACATTAGTAAATAAAATAAATAAAAAACACTTCATATTTTGTACTCAGTAAAAGTATTAGTAAAATCAAGTACTTGTAAAATCTGAGGGAAAGTGTATAGATACTGTCATGACTATGAGGAGGCACAGAAAATCTTTGGCCCAACCCACTTTTCAAAAACTGGTTTCAATTCTTCAAACCCATCATCGACTGTATCAACGATGAGCAATTTTTCTTTACTTTATATAATTGTAGCATCATTTCTAGGGAGAAGTACGAAGAAGATGATTGATAGGACACGTATCAACTGGTTGGCCTAAATCTCCTCACAATGTGCTGGCTTTTCCCAATAAGGAATTTGTGTGCAGGAGGCATCTTGAGCCTTCTAAGTTTTGCAACCATCTGAGTGTCTTTGTACCTTTTTGATCTCTTATTGAAAATTAAAAGACAATAAGTCTTTAAGTTTCAATATTTAGGATTGGGGTTCTGGTTCCTTCTAAAGTCTACTCTAACTCTATACTTCTAATGTTTCCATTTATGTTATTCACTAATTAAATTAACTGTTATCATTCTTGCATAGCTCCAAGAAATTCACTTCAGAGTAACCCTCTGAGATCTGTCAGTTATTTAAAAAAAAAAAAATGCCTAAAGAAATTGTTTTCCATTTTTTGGTTTCCCAGAAATAAATTCTTAAGTTTTACTTAACAGTTTGAAATTACATGAGAAGGGATGTTAACAATTTGGTTGGGCAAAAGAAAAAATGTAAAGTGCTTCATTGAATTCAAGAAGTGAATGTTCTTGACTAAATGACAAAAACAAAATCTGTCGTAATTCAGTGATTTTTTTTAGGCTCGAAAGCCACTTAAGATAGAGGTTTACAGTCAAAATGATAATGCTGAATGTGCAATATCAATAAGAAAGTGATATGAAATGATGATAACTGAACCTCGACTTGAAGAGGTCAATATTGAAATGTTTGGGGAAGCAAACACATGGGAACCTAGCCTACAAAGTGGCAGTTATTGGAAAAAAACTGTCAGAGTGGAACTTTCTTCTTAAATTTGAAACACGAGGGAAATGAGGATGAGTTAACTCTGTAGAAGTGGCAAAGCAAGTCCGAGGTGTAAAACCTCAGAAAAAGAGCTCATCTGAACATTTATCATGGAAATAGTGACAGAGTAGTGACAGATATGTAACATTGCACCTGTAGGAAAGAGGTTGCAGAATGGAAAACAACTCCTCAACCACAAGACTACATGAATTATTCTGAACTCCACCAATGCTGGAAAGTGAGGATTATGCAACTGCAGCCTAGATGTGGCTGAAATGCACCATTCTTGATCTTATCTGATGCTTTTAAAGAAAAGCATGACAGAAGTTGTCAGATGAAGGAGCCAACCATTTTTTCAACATTGAGATATCCAATATGAACAAATCTTCTATCCATATTGTTAATATTGTTTTATCTGATTATCAGCTTCTTTTATTGGGTCTAATTAATAAATTCATCTCTATTATAGTTATAGATGCAAAAAAAAAAAAAAAAAAAAATTATAGATAGTGTTTGGGTGGCGTCAGAATATCGTTTGTAGTTGGGTATGTGGCTGTTGGTTTGTGGTTCTACCATCAATTTCTTTGTACATCTGGTGGTCATCTTAGTGGCTTCAATAAATGTTTGCTTGCTGTTGTCATTGTTCTGATATGGACTGAGTCAGTCATGTCATCACATTAGTTTCTACCGTTTTCTTGGGACCAATATACTAGAACTGGCCTATCTGTCCCTTACTGAAAATCAAATTTGATACGTTTTCACTGGGAGAAAGGTTTCTTCATGTGGTGTTAAACAGTATAATACATATAGTGTGAACTAATTGCTTTTATTGCCACCTTTTTACTTTTTATTTAATTATTTCATCCAAAGCAAGGTAAGAATGCTACTAATACAGAGTGGGATTACAGGGGATCAAAATAAAAGAGAAAACTGAGGATTGAAGAAAAGACATAAGATGGTGTCTGAGGGGAACTAACTCCTTCTCGGTAAATGAGAGCCTAGAGGCTTCAAGCATATTTACTGTAACACAAGAGAAAATGGCTTAACTCCTGGCAGAAAATGAATTCAGACTTGTCTTGAGTTTAAATTATCCCAAAAAGAAAATGATGACTTTATGAGTCATATATTTAAGAAACGATAGGTCTCAGAGTCTGATACTTTCCCAAGACTATTTTTTGCACCTATTCAAATGTGACCTGTCACACAAACTATAAAATGTGCTTAACAAGGTGACAGAGGAGAGTGACTGTGGTAGCAAACAGAAGACACGTGTATTAGATTGTTTGACTTATGCTACACAATTTGGTGAAAAAACAAATTGGGGAACTTTATTCCAAGCAAGAAGAAACCAACTACATTTTTTAAGAAAAAATTTTCACAGAAAAATTTTGGTTGAGAAACTCCTGAAAAAGGAAATTTCTCCTTTTTTCTATAATTACTAATTTGTTAATTGTCCAAAACATTCCAATGTCCATAAATTCAAGGTTAAATAGAAAGACACTTAAGTCTGCTACCTTGATAAACAAAACAATTTTCTTTAATTTCTTGTCTTTTTTTTTTTTGACAATGACACATACAGATACCTGAATTGGGAATGATATCCTAATTGCAATATGATAGTGAAGGCCATATTAAATCACTGAAGCCTGGTTCATCTGGATACCTGGGATAATTATTTTCGATTTTCTACCATTTATTTTTTTTTTCTGGTGAGGATTTTCACAAATTGGTGTATCTTCTGAACTCCAGGGTGTTAGATATTTATTTTCCATATTTCAGAAACATGATATATTTCCAACAAATTGTGGTGACTATTTCTTAGATCTGTTTTTCTTTCCAACTAACACGAAAATAGATAAAAAATTTTCCTCATTTCTAACCATAACCCTTAAACTTATTTTCCTTTACTCAAAACACAATGTTCCATTGGTACTATCAATAGTTTCCAATATCTGCTGGGGAGTTTTGGAAAGTATCACCTGCTGATAAACAGCATTAGGGTTTAGTATCAGGAATTTCCATTTGGATCACATTTGAGAAAATTGCAAAGCAACAATAATTTATTAAAAGAAATTGCTATCACTCAGATTTAACCTTCTTCATTTAAAAACTATATCCGGTATCTGATGGCGTCCACTAGAGAAATTGCTGATATGAAATATAATGAAGGACGAAATTATTTAGATTATAACAGTGGAACACAGTCACAAATACTGATGAAGGTGGTTGAGATCTGTTGTTACCTAAACAACCCATCAACAAGCCCATCAGACATCAAGTTTTAACACACAAATGCATGAAAATAACAATAATAGTAATGGCTGAGAGTGTCTAGATTAGGGATGTTCAACCTGCAGGTCATACTGCAGCCTACTGTGTACCCTAAAACCTTTAAGTATGTTTTCATTTACTTTAGTAATGTATGTTGAGAAAATTATTCTCAGATTGTGCTAGTAGGTTCACTACACCATTGCACTAAAAAGGGGCAGAGGCTTTTGCCGAGACACAACATCTGGTGCTTGGGGCAAGAGCCAGAGCTAAATAAAAATTATTTAGCTTATCTAGAAAACCGTCATGCATGTGGAGTAGTACATACTACTATGAACAATTCTTTTTTAAAGACTAATACCATAAAAGCAAGCATATATTGACAATATTATAAAAGGAAAGCAATGTCAAAAATTACACTGAATTTATTATATATATATATATATATATATATATATATATATATATATTTGTAATCATAAGGTTGGACAACCATGGTCTAGATTATGGTAGTAATTGGATCGGCAAGAATACTGAGGAAAATGCTGTTATTCAAAACTCAGTGACAATTATCAAACATCAATTAGTAGCATTCAAATACATGAAAATAATAATGGTTGAAAATTTCTGGTTTATGGCAATAAGGGGGCAGTAGGAATACTGAGGAAGGTGCTGGAGATTTGTCATTACTGAAAACTAAGTAACTATCAAAACATATCAAATAAAATAATTTGTAAAAATTTCTACTGAGTGAAAATGGTGGTGAGATTTTAAATTCTATCTTATAAAAAAGCAAATAGAAGTGTGAAATGCATTAGCTGATAAAAATTTGCTATAAGGTGGTGCAGGTCATCTATGGGGAGTCAGAATGCATTTGGGGAAAAAAAAATGTACATTTTTTTTTTCCAGCTCTGAATTCTGAAGTGAGACAATGATTCATTTGTAGAATGTTGATTGCTTCCCTGTTACTTTGCTGAAACATGCCAAGGAAAATATAAGCACTTGTGATGTAATGGATTTTTGTTTTCAATCTTTGCAGTGTTCCAAGTGTAAAACTGATAAATAATAAATAAATGAAAGTGTAAACAGAAAATGCAGTTTGCTCAAGCAATGAAATAGATTGATTATGTCATGAGAAGAACAAAGTTAGCAAATTAATAGTTATCATTTTGTTTTCTCAAAGCAGCATTTGTTCATATGTGTTTTTTTTTTTACAGTAAGGTTCACCCTGTACAAGGCCTGGGGGCCACTTGAGGTAGAGAGTTATGTTAATGGGTAGTTTATACAGATAGGAGGGGACAATAATGGTTAACACTAGACTTGAACAGATTATAGTGATTGGGTAAACATCCTCTTGGGAGTCTGTTCCACAAAGCAGCAGTTTGCAGGAGGAAGCTGTTTGACTGGAACTTACTTCTCACTGATGGAATACAGAGAGAATGTGGGTGGTTTGCTACAATGTAAGTGACATGGCAGGTCCTAGCCGTGAAGGTAAGGACCTGCTGGAACTAAGGAATGTAGTTCATTTGAGCACTTCCCATGGAAGTGTTTACAATCAGAGTATGGTCAAAGTCAATGTGTTTAGAAATATTTAATATTTAATTCTAGGCATCAGAATTATCATTTTTAAATAACTCAAGAAGGATGGACATAATTAAAGGTGTACAATGACTATAAACAAATACGGTAGTCTAACCTAAAAAAAATAACGAGTTTACCAGTTATCACTCATCAAAAGTCAATCAAGGAAAGTAAGATTTTTTTTTATGCATAACCAACTAAAATGAAAACATGGAAAAGAAAATACATGTATATCTATAATATACTGAGATGCATATATTTTCATTAAAAAAAAAATCACATTCTGTCCCAACAAGCATTCCTTCTGTTTGTATAAGAATTGTCTTGACATAATGAAAATGGTTTCAAGAACTTTTAAATGGTAATCATAACATGTCCTCTCATAGGGATGATACACATTTTGTATAAGGTGCTCTGTGATTGAAGACCTAGATGCAATGGAACATTTATGCAAATTATGCAGTTGACACTTTCAAATACATACTCAGAAATTTTATTCTTGGGAAGCTGAGTGGTCCTACCTATGTAGTCAGCTTCACAATATTATTTAAATAAATAAATTATAGAACTAGTTTTAAAAGATATGTAGACCATCATTATCAATAGATTTTGACATAGGTTAAGAAGAGAACATAATTTGGCAGCTTAGACAAAAATAACATTGTACACCAAACTTAGTAAACACTGCACCCGTTATACTAACCACTGGAAATCTGAGATACAGAGATCTTTTTGGTGGCAAAAGTTTTTAACATATGAAACTGTGCAATCTTACCATTAATGGTAGACTGCACCCCAAATGAATAATGCTACCCAAATGCACTATATATGATGTTTGGTTGGTTTTGTTTACATGCATATCAACACCTCTATGGGTTATTTAATGTCAAAATCTAAATAATCTGAACATAATTTTATGGCTTCAATTAGATATATTTTGAACACAATTGTATACTTCCAACTACAGATAAAATGTATTTCTGGTTATTTTGCTTTAAAATGTATTGTTAGTCATTTTACTATAAATAGGTATTGTTGGTCCATTTTTATATAAAAATAAATTGCTCATACTTTTACTATAAATATATATTTTTATACTTTCATAGTGTTTTGTTTTTATTTGGGGGGTTCACTATTTGCCCATAGTTGGGATCCTAACAGGTGCTACCATCCCAGGTCAGGGTGGATCTTGGAACAACAGCAATAAAGAGGTAGCTCTATATGCCACAAAACCTCTAAACTCTCAATCAAAGGGCTTGCTGCCAGATTTAGTTTATCATCATATCCAGAGATGCAGCATATATGAATAAATTGATAGAATAATTATATAAACAACTGGATAAAATAATTAATGAAAATTTTAAAATATCTAATGAGTCATAGTAATGTTTCTATTAGCAGTTAAATATAATTGTAAAACTTAAGTTAAAAGTTAGAGATGGCTTGGGCAATTTTCTGATTGAAGAGTCAATGGAATTTTCACACACATCCCTGTTGAAGCCATTCATTGATTGTAGACCGATGTAGAAGCATGAGAAATGTTAACAGCAGAATATTTAATCACATATAGTGAAGACTAAGTTATGACAATTTTAAAAAATTAAATTTGTTGTTGTGAAGACAACAAGCAACAGAAGTCAGGATCTTAAAAATAAAATATTGGTTGAATTATTGGATGCTGAATGTGTGATATTTTGTTGGGGGGGGAACCAATCAATATTCTAGTAGCAGGTGATTGTGAGGAACTTGTTGAAGAACAGAAAAAAAGAAAATGAGAACTACTTGATCAGGAGAAACCTGTTTGAGTGGAGTTTAATAAAATGTGATGAGGAAAAAAAAAAAGTTAGATTGCTACAAAATGTATTGATAGCTCCTTTAACTGTGAAATATTAATAGAGATAACGGATGATGCATAATTTGAGTTGCTAAAATAAACAATTGATGGGAGGTAGAACTTTATGGCAGCATATAAATATGAATATTTTGATATATCTGAATAACCAGGAATAGAAATTAACCATGGTATGTAATAAGGCACTGACACTGTGTAAACTTTTAATTGCATGTAATTATAGGATGGGGATTTGGAGAGATTATTAATAGGATAATTTTTAAATTTCCTCAGGAGAGTAGGTTGAATGGTTGAAAAAAAAAAAAAAAGGAATATATTAAAAATTATGTTTTAAAATAAAACAATAAATTTAAGAAAAATTCCAGAGAGAATCAAACCCAGAGTTAACTTGTCAAGATTCTGTAAATTCAAGCAAAACCAAAATTCTCCAGCCAATCCACTTCTCCTCAATAAGAACAAATGAATTATGTATTGTCCGAATTTCTTTAGTTCTGAGAAATTAAGTTCAGTGTTTTGTTTATAAAATACTATCTGTCGAAAAAATAATGATCCAAATTCTTTAAACAAAGGAAATGTTTTTTTTTTTGTTAATCCCCAAATATCGAGGTTTGTTTGCGTTGATGTGAATGCTTCAAAACATAATTATCTTTACAGAAAGATATCTAAGAAGATTCTAAACAGAGTAACATATGATTAATTAACAAGACCTCCTAAGAGTAAGACAGATACAGAAATTAGATAATATCAAAGTTAAATTTTAGGGGAGAGGGTTTTCTATATAAATGAGAGCTTCCCAGGTCCAAAGCCCAACAAGGAAAGTCACTAGAAATTCATTCTGGTTGCATTTCCTGTGGCCAGAAAGAAAACAAAAACAGAGACAGATGGAGACAGGCATAGGAGATGTCAGTAAAGAACTTGATTTTGCAGTAGATGACAGTTTTTCTTCATACTCAATAAACCTGTCAGAGTTATCAACAGTGTTGTATATTTTATTGGCAGAGTTCTTATTCCAACCTTATTTTGAAGCTGTCCTAGGAAGCAAAGAAACAAAAGTTACCACGGCCCTAAGTTGATAATTATTCTTTCTTAATTACAGTACACAATGTACACAGAGGGGGTCAGTTAGACTGCCATCAATTCCAATGGTGTATGATTTTTGAAAACCTGAGTCAACCCAATTGAGATGACACACCAGCCTCAAAGGTCAGTAACAAACAACTAAGCTAGCCGAGATAGCAACTGAGGAAGAAGAAAATAATGGAATATATGTTGAAGGGATGTAAGGATTACAAGTACAGGTGTGTGTATGTGTGTATTCACAGGAGGCATGGTGGAGTAGTGGATAGCGGCTAGCATTGAAGAATCAGAGAGCCAAGTTCAAATTTCACTTGGATCCATCACATTCACTTACAGGCTAATACTCTTGGAAAAGGTATGAATCCTTTTCTTCTCCCACCAGCTATGGGCAAATAGCAGGACAGACTGGGTTCTATAGCCTTAAAGGACAACTCTGAATTCAAAACCTGTGGAGGGCCATTTGGGGACCTTGTGGCACATGGTGCACCAGGTCTCTGTATTCAGCTCTTCAAAAAGTGTGGTTAGTTCTGCACAAAACCTGGTCTCTAGCTGTCAGTTCCTAGGAACTGAGTTGCTTGATCCTCATACATTGAATATGATGGTGGGGAGGGGGGATTGTGTCTGGCATATATATGTGTATGCGCATAGTTTGTCAGATTCTCATAACTCAAAATCAACAGGAGAGTCAATCATATAAAGAAGAAATATAGTTTTAAGGTGTGCGATATTAATAGAATAAAGTACTCAATATCAAAAATTAAGTATATGTAAGTATAAATATAAAAGTGAACACTGAAGTCAACACTCAGAGGCGACAGGCTGTTTCATCTAGATGCAATTGTCAGGCCGCATGAAACAGCCTGTCGTCTCAGAGTCTTGACTTTAATGTTCACTTTTATATATATATATATATATATATATATATTATAAAAGAAATATTTAGGCAGCAAGTATTTATCCCAAAAAGACTGACTGAAAAAAAAAAACAAAAAAAAAACAACACGGTCTGTTTATTTCTTTAATAATATTTTTCCAATTTTTGAATAACATGTTGTGTATTGGGATCAAAATTGTGAATAAACTGTACAGAGTTTATCTTTTGTTTAAATACTTTCACAGTCATTTCCAAGAATCAATGTGTTATCTGTATGGCAGGCAGAATTCCTTTGTCTGCATCTTGGTATTCTTTGGAAAACTGAAAATTTGAAATAGCCTATGGTGATGTCAAATGCAACAGTTACTCAGAGCAAGGCCACACCAAAAAAGATGTATTATATATGTGTATATGTACACGCATATTAAATATATCATATACACTTCAAGATGCCATCTCCTGTGGTGAATTATATTTTATTAAAAGTGGTCTGTTTATTTTAGATAAAATAGCTTTGTGGGTTTTGTGTCTTTCCATGCATTAGGTGCTGTATAGCATTTTGGTGTTATCCACAAATGTCTTTTTTTAATCATTTCACCCAAAGCAATGCCATAAAGCAACTAAGATGTAAGGTTTATTGAGAGTGAAAGAATATGAGAAAAAGAAAAATATTATTAAGGAGAAAGAACAACAAAAAAAAAAACAGGAATTAAGATAATAGAGGGTAACAATTGACACTGATCTTCAAAAATTTAAATGCAAAGTACATGCTGATTATAACAATGTCAGTGCTTGACTTACATAGATTTAGTTAGAGATTCCAAGAAATTTATGCAACTTATTCAACTTTGATTATTTATTTTTAGTGTGTGTATGTATGAATTAACCAATATTTAAAAAAAAAAGATTAAATTGATATCATATAAGAAACTCTATTGATTGTTTCTTATGAAAGCAATCAGACATTGGATAATTAATATTTAAACTTCTATATCCAGGAGAATGGTCCAAAATATAAAAAAATATTCATAATGTATAAATTTAACTTTAACTTGTATAAATGTAAAATTTCTTCTTTAATGCTATATATATATATATATATATATATATATATATATATATATATATATATATAGAGAGAGAGAGAGAGAGAGAGATACAGAAGAATTTATTTTCACTCTGAATGCATTTTTTGCTGTTCTTGAGTTAAATAATTTTTAATAAAATGAAATCTTTGGAATACAAATGTCGAAATATTATGATTTTTTTTATACTAAAATGTTTCCTCAGTTCAAAGTCCAAGAGCAACTCAAGGTAGAATGAAGTTCTATGAATGTAAGAGGAAGACATAAGTGCAGATTATTGTGAGGATATGTATGATAGATAAGAGTCGATCCTAGACTTGCACAGGTTTAGATTGTAGTGGTCATACGAGTAATTGTGTGCAAATAAAGCTGTAAGGATAAGCCCAAGACAGTGCTTCATGCCTACTTCTTGGGAAAAGAGGTTAAAAATGGTGACAACTTGGTGCAAAGAACACATAATTTCAGTGTGCATGGAATGCTTCAAGCAGTTCCATACTGCTAAAAATATTCAATGTAAAAAGTTAATATGAGTTATGATCAAATCATAACAAGCAATGAGATGTGTCCACCACCATGAATGGTAGAGCAAGAAGAAAAGTGTGGAGAGGAATCATTTGTTGCCTCCTATTCACAAGAAATTCACTCTTTTTGGATAGGAATAAATATTTTTCTTCATTTTTCATAGTGTCAGAACAAAAAAAAACAATGTTTGTCATTCTATCTTTCTCTCTCTTTCATTTATGTCTGAGAGTATAGATATATTTCTGTGGATGCACACACAAGTGTGTGTGTGTGTGTGTGTGTGTGTGTAAGCCCTGTACAATATTTCCAAATACCATCTCTATTTGGGCAACTTGAAATACCTAATAAAGAGAAATATCAATTATCAAGAGATTCTTGATAAAATCCAAAGAAGAATCTGCAATGTTATTGATCCTAACCTGCCATCTCTGCTTAAGTCACTTTCCCACCTCCATAATGTAGTTTCACTACCTTTTCTATAAATATCTTCATGGTAATTATTTTTATGAATTGTCCTCTTTGGTAGTTAGACTTTATGAATTTAAGTGCAGTACTAGATTGGCAGCTACGTCTCATCATTTTACAGTTGGAATAGCTAGATGTTATACGTTGTATGCTAAAAATTTCTTTTCTCACACTTCTTCCTTGTAGAACTCTCTTCCGGCTTCTTTGTCCCCGGTCAACTTTGATCTTCAAAAATTTAAATGCAATGTCAATTGTTATGTTCTATCTTAATTCCTATTCTTTTATTGTTCTTTCTCCTTAATAATATTTTTCGTTTTCTCATACTCTTTCATACTCAGTAACTTCTTGCATCTTAGTGGCTTTATTGCCATGTTTGGGGAGAACCAATGAAAAAAAAAATGCCTACCTGAAATATATTAAACTCACAATAAACAGTCTACACTGTTGGCAGATCAAGTAATAAGGAAACACAACATAGCAAACTTAAGAGAGTATCTATCTACATAGGTCTTAAAATGACAGTCAAAAGGAGAAGATATCAAAATCAGAAAAACCTAATGGTAATAACTGGCATCTGCCCATCATTACAGCCAACCATAATGAGAACAAGATGGTTTCAAGTGTAGAAGATGGCAAATCAGAAATTTTTACATCTTGAAGGGGATCAAAAAATATCATGGTAGTCTTTCATTTTTTTTTTCTTTTACAGAAATCAAGAATAAAATTATATTTTCTGTTTTTCTTCATTTATTTCTGTATTAACATTTTCTTCTTCGTTCATCATTTCCGTTAGTATTTTTTTTTTTTTAGCAGCAGCAGCAGCAGTTGTTGCTTCAGCAGAGATCCTTTTGATATAATTATATTGGCAGTGTGAAGTATTGATTTTCTAAGTGATTTATGGTGCTAGAATAATTCCAAGCTTTTTGGCTTGGGGCTTAGCAGTTGAACAATCAGGAACATTTGAGGCAGTATTGGATGTTCATAATATTACAAATACCAAAAGAACAAACTTCTATATGCTGTGTCCCTTTGGAATATTGGCAATCATAGCTCTCCACAATTTTGCAGCTTTTAATAAATTTTAGCTTTTTGTTATCTCTACTCTGTAGAGTATCAAATTTTCCAAGCCTGCTTTCCCCATTATGCACCCTAGAAATTTCAATTGCTTCTTTGTGATGTTAAGTATAAGTGTCCTTTTTGTTTCCATTTTTTGTAAAACTTTGTCGTCACTCACATGTTTGGTCCATGGTATTATGTAGAACCACATTCAAAGTATTTATCCATTACACCACCTGTACGTCCAAGTTTACAGCACCTGGTATTCTCAAGCAGTTACCCTTCTAGGTACTGACTAGCTTAACTTTTATGATCATAAGAGAACCAGTGTTTCAATATGATATTGCTGTAAGCCCAGCATGACAAGGAACTTCAATTTCTCTTGTAGTTGTTGTGTAAGGTATAAAATATTGCAAACTTCAAAGCAAACTTATCTGTGCCTGTGAAGAGGGTCAATGCCAAAGATAGGCATGTATAGTGTGCATCCCACTTCCAACTTGATAATGGAGTTCCATGTCCTTTATGCAGAAGATGCTGTACTCTGGACTTTGGTCTCTGAAATAACCAAATGAGCCACCAACTACACACACACACACACACACATATATATAATTTTAACCATATTCTGTAAGTAATGCTTGCAATATTTCCTGACCACTGACAATCCTGTTCTTTCTGATTTCTAATTCATATCAACAGTAAATCATTAGCAATCCATTGACATTATATATATATATATATCACTACTCTATTCTATTTGTGGTTTTAACATTCATTTCTGACAAAGGAAAAATGCTTTCTTTATATTCTGTGTTCAAAATGTAAATTGGAATTTGGGAAAAGTTTAACAAATGACCCCACCAAATGGTATGTCAAACATCTGAAACTGGATTTATACATTTTTCTCAAGAATTAACAGTTAAACACTATTTATTTATTAGAATTTTCAAGAATAATTTTACATCTCCAAGATTTTAAAAATATATGAACCAAATCATCAGTTAAAGTGCCATGTGTCATACACACTTAGACAATTATGTATCTTTCAGTACATGACTGATGAGACAGATTTTTTCCTATAGTAGGTTGCCATTTCTTTCTAGCACATTAGTGAATATAATGGATTTGACTGGAATTCGAACTTGGCTCTCTGATTCCTCAATCCAAGCCACTATTCATTTTTCTTTTCTTTAGCAGTACAAAAATAAGGAAGAGAAGATATCCATAGACATGGGCAGTGATGCAAGAACAATCTACCCACATAGATTAAAAATTTCCTGTACTTCATCTGCATTGACTTAAACCTGATGATGGTTGGAGGCTCAGTCAGTTATGTGCCATGCGTGATACATGCTTAGGCATTTATGTATGATTTGATACATGATTGACTAGGCAGTTTTTTTCCTGCAATAGGTTGCCATTTCTTTCTGCAGTTGAACAGTTGCCATCCAAGGCTATAGAATCTGATCTGTCCTGCTATTTACCTATAGCTGGGGATGAACCAAATAGAATGTAATATTTACTATTGACCATATCATGAAAAAAACAACTATGCAAACAAATTATAAATATTGTTTAACATTTTTATTGTCAATTTTCAAACAAACAAAAAAAATGTATAAATCCAATTTCAGATGTTTGGGTTTCATTAAAATTGTAAAAAAAATACATTTTTAAACCAAACATTTCCAAGGGAGATTGCTGAAATTTGCCCAACCTATTATAATTACCATATTTCATATTTCATTTAGTAACAAAATTTACTTTGTTGATATATAATCAATAGAGTAAATCAAAGGTTCAGATAAATCCTGTACTTTCATAGATTATGGAAACAGCTTTTTTATACACATGTTTTACAGTTTGTATGTAGGCAATTTTCCAATCCACTTGTGAGAACAACAAAATGAAGATTTTTTTTTTAAAGATATTAATCAAAACAATCTTTATTGTTTCAGATCAAACTGGCCATTAATTCCCAATTGAAGAGATAATGTCCAATCTTTTCAATAATCTTGCAATGGTATAGTTATGAGGAGGCACTGAAAAGTTTTCAGCCTAATCAAGAAGTAAGTGAAAAAGAAAAATAATTCTGAAAAAAGTTTGGTCATTTGGAGAATTAAGTTGGGCTAGGGACATTTCAGCAATCTTTCATAAAAATTATCAAAATTAGAGAAACACTGCTTATACAAAACATTTGAAAAGAGAAATTTAATTTTCAATATGAAGAGTTGGTATGCAAGTGACAGAAAGAGGGTTTGGCATGATAAATTCAAATTTTGATCATGTTCATTTCACACTCTAGAAAAGGCAAGGCTATTTTCTTTCTGTTAATGCTTAAATAGCAAGGGGAAACTGAGCTCTTGACTTAGGTTCCAACTTGTCTTGGAGATGGAAAACTGAATTCAAAATGAACTTTAGAGATCAGCTCTGTCAGACTAACTTAACCTTCTCACACTCACTGCTGCAGAACACGTAAAAATACTTTTGTTGTTGTCACTAATAGATAATGATACTTTTTTCTTTTACAATAATGTCCACTCTGTACAAGGCCCATGAGCCACTCAAGATAGAGGCTTACTGAGTAAGAGGTACAGTTTATGGGGATATGTGAGGGAAATAACAGTTAACCCTAAATTTGAACAGATTAAGATTATAGTGATTGGAGAAGCATATTCTTGGGAGTCGGTTTTACAAAGCATTGGTTCATGGGAAAAAGCTGCTTGAATGGAACTTACATCTCATCAATGAAATAAAAAAAATACTGATACAGCAGCGAGAGGCTTCCAACATTTCATCTGTGAGAAAGGGATTTTATTGTGGAAAATAATTCATCACCCATAAAGACATGGAGACACTTTTGAACTTTATCAAGACTGGAATGTGAGGACTGAGCAGCTTGTGATCACGTATGGCAATAGTACTCCATTTCTAGCTTGAACTGGCTCTTGTAAAGGTAGAGGAAAGCAGGAGGAGTCAGATACTTACTGGAGCAATACAGTGAAGAGTTGAATGTTAATTAGAAAGTTAGGAATGTATTTACAAATAAGATTTTTTTCAGAGATTAAGAATCAGTAATTTTCAGTTAGACTTATTTATTTCTGGTCTTATATATATATATATATATATATATATGTTACATATATTCTTTAGCAAGTTAGAGGCTCAGTTCATCTCTGAATGTTGTCCTTGTAAGTTTTGTTTGACTTTGAAGTTATTTCTGAAACATTTAAAAATGGATTTGCACACAGAAGGAAGCAGTGAAATTAAACGAAACTAACTTCTACACAAAGCTAATCTAATGCTAAACAACATTTTCTCTGGCACTGATAATATGCAAAACAGATGGCATTAGACGATGATTACAAGACAAAATCTTCTGTTCCTAATTTATGCCTCTTGGGATCAAAAGAGAAGTATGAATTCTTCCTGACATTCCTTCCAAGAAAAATGCATAAACAAATTATGACAGAATTTGTATACCAATTTGTATCTTGAAAAAAAAAAAAAATTACTCTATGGAAAGGTCAAAAGAAAGTCATTTTTTCTTTTCAGGAAATGCAAACCTAAATATCTGAATGAAAGTCAATATAGAACAATGGACATGACTGCTATCAATACACTGTCATTGATCAATTCTGCTAAAACTTACCATATACAGTAGCGGCCATAATATAAGCAACGGAAACAACAAAGACATAAATATGTGTATTACTTAACAAGTAATGCATGATTAGCAATGACATTTTTACCGAATAAAGATTAGGGTGTAATGCATAAATATTATACAAAGTTACAAAAATTTACATAAGTTTTTTTTTAAACAAAGATTAAATGGATTTAAAAAAAAACTATTATGTATTATAACAGTCAGTTATGTGCCATGCATGATACACACTTAGGCGATCATGTATCTTTCAATACATGACTGACAAGGCAATTTTTTTCCTGCAGTAGGTTGCCATTTCTTTCTGCAATAGACCAGTTGCCATCCAAGGGTATAGAACCTGGTCTGTTCTGCTATTTACCCATAGCTGAGAGGGAGAAGAAGATTGAAATTAGCATGTAAGTGAATGTACAGGACTCGACTGGAATTTGAACTTGGCTCTCCGATTCCTCAGTCTGGACCGCTATCCATTACTCCACCGTGCTTCCTCTATCATTACACACTGATTGATTTAATTTAATCTAAAAAATGTATTTTTTTTTGGGATGTTATAAGATTTGTTTAATAAAACTAACCTATATTTTATTATTTCAGGCATTAAATATGGAAATGGCTAAAAATTTAACTATTTTAGAAATATACAAGGAAAAGCACTCTCCAAAGAATATTGCGAAACCATTAGAAGTGAACAGAATGTTGGTTTTGAGTACCGTCAAAAGCTTCAACAAGACTGGGGATGTGGAGAAAAGGCAGGGCATCATTGAACTGCTTGAATTCCAGAGCTCATCAAATCCACCAGAGAGAAGCTAGGAAGAAATCCAAAGAGGCCTCTTGGAAATATGGCAAAAGTGATGAATGTGTCTTTCAGAACCATATTAGTCATTCTACATAAAAACCTTAAGATATCACCTGACAAATGCCAAAAGAAACTGCTGTTTTCTGCAAGCTCAGTGGAGAAATGACAAGCCAGATGCCAAGCCCTCTGCGAGTACATTTTGGCAGGCATGCTCCTGAATATTGTGTTCAGTTTTGAGGAGAAATTTCATGTTGAACAGTATTTTAACAGCAAGAACAGTTGAATTTGAAGACAGTGAGCCTCAGAGATTTACTTGAAAACTAGAACTTGCCTTTGTGATTGTGTTGGCTGCTGTCTCTGAAAGCAAAACTCTTGAAAGAATTGGACAAAATCCATCAAGGTTTTATCCATGCCTCATGCTAGTGGGTACATTGAATAGATAACTATATAAGTTCATGGACATTTAGTTTTTGTTTAAGCACTGTAAAATATTTACAAATTTTTTTCTTTAATAAAGATGGACAAAACAATTTGTAACATTAATTATTGAACACCAAAAATGCATCTAGACATTGGTTCTGTTGTGATACTTTGGTCTATCACATTGTATAACATCATAGAGCTGCATCTTGAACTTATAATCTGAATCTGCTATTCGATGACTGTTATCATTGCATAGCAATTTTCTACATCAAAATAACGAAATATCATCATTGATGGTGGATATCTTGGTTTAATGTCTATATAACCAATCTGAGTATGGCTCATGTGAGTCGAAAGCGTAGGACCAAATTATAGAAAAAATATTGTAATGTTGAACAATTTTTCTCTTTATTTTCACCAGAAATTAAAGCAAACATTTAAACATTAGAATGGCTCGTGATCAGACATAATACACATTCATTGTCTGTCATATTTAATATGTTTATGTAATAATACATATGTGTATATATCTAGGTATAAGATAAGAACAATGTTTTTGTTTTAATCTCCTATAATAAATAATTATATATATAAATATTCAGAGATGGAGTATATCTGTAGAAGAGACAAAATGAAAAAAAGAGGAAAACTATATTTAGTTTTTAGCTGACACGTTTCACCATTTGATGGACTTTATCAAGGCAAATGTGATGGCTTTATTTTGCAGCAAGTATATATTTGACAGTCACTCGAAATTTTCAAATTTAAGAAAGCTCATAAATATTCAACAGTTTAACTGAAAAGTTAATGTGTTAGAACCTAGCTTACGTCATATAGCATCTTCAAAAGATACTCATAAATATTCAATATTGTCTTTTCATTTATTTATATATATATTAAAAACAGAAGGCCATCATAAAATGAATTCTTCTGCAGATAGCAGCAATAATTTACACATGTGAATTTTCTTCACTCGTCTATGAAGATGAGTTAACAAGTCATACGAAAATGTGGTCAAATTTCTAGAGATTAAGGCTGTTTTTGATACTAAAACATTTAAGAGCCATTTTTAAACCAAAAGCCCAGCCATGTCTGGGCTATGCACTCCTTTAAATTACAGGCATCTAAAACAAGCAGGGATCAAGTAGATGGAAATATTCAGTATTACAAGAGTTGATGTGCAAGAAAATTCAACAAATGGGACTAGAGGTACATAGAAATTAAACAAATAGCTGTGAAGGCATGTGGAAATTAAACACATGGGGTTGGTGGACGCACATGGATACTAAACAAATGGGAGTGAAGGCACATGGAAATTAAACACATGCAGGTAGAGGCATGGGGAAATTAAACACGTTTGTAGAGGCACATGGAAATTAAACATATTGAAATGGAAACACATGGAAAAGGCAGAACATGAAAAGTAAACATTGTAACAAGCATGCGTGGAAACGTCCTTGAACTGCGTGTGCGTGCTGTCGCCGGACACACCATGGAGTACCATAATGGACTTGACCGAGGACTATAAGAAGAAGATGCGCGAGTCGTATGGCGTCTTTTCTTGGGCGACAGCAGCCGTTGCAGTCAGTCGTCCGTTGGCAGCAGTTCTGGGTGCCGTTTTGCTCGTTTGCTGTCGTAAAGTTTGGTTCGCAAAAGGCGTTCGTTTTTTGGTTCGCAAGAAGTTTTTTTTTTCCATTTTCTCGCACAAACGTGGCACTTGGAAATTAAACAAACAGCAGTCAAAACATGGAAATTAAACATTATATATATATATATATATATATATATATATATATATATATATGGGTGTTCATGCACCCAAAAACTTTTTCAATACTTCCCAAGAGAGATTGTAAAAGATTTTCAGATACCGATTTGTTTAGACTTTCAACCTTTACATATATGTACACACACAAGCAATAAAAGCCATGACTTAACATGACAGTCTAAAACCAAAATAAAGAACTCTAAGTTTTATTTAAGAACCCTTATTCCAAATACTAAAAAAATTGCTGTAGCATACCTACGGACAATAATAGGTATGTCCCCATTCACATAAATACAGTAGTAAATACTGTATGTTCGTCTGCAGTTGGAGATTTGTCTCCAGCTGTGCTGGTCAAACTCTCCAGGCAGAGAGGGTCCCCAGACAAGGCTATGTCAAAAGGCAGAGTCTCATCTTAGGAAACAGCTACTCAACCCTGTTTTATACAGGGTCTACAAGGAATTTTTGGCCGAGCCTATGGGCTCGGATACTGCATATTAAATTCAGCCTTATGTCAAATCAGACTGCATGGGGTGGTTGGTAGATATCCTGAAGTTGGATATTCATTGTGGTATTCACTTGAATCACTTCTAACAGTTGATTACTTCTACTAAGTGCCACTGGCAAATCTCATAAGTGTTGTTCTTGTCCTAAGTATTATCGTTCATTATCAACCTTCGTTTGATTATTATATTCAGCAACCTTCCCTCGGTTACAACAGAATTAAAATGAAAAAAAATAATTAAATTTTACAGTTTTTTTTTTTAAAAGTAATATTGAAATAAAAATGATAATTATTCCACCTGATTCTGGACTCATTCACAATAATTTATATTTTCTTATACACCAAAGGAAAGAGAAGTAATTAAGAGAGGAAATATTATTTGATATTTCTCAAGTATGAATAAGAAGAAAGTTTCTTCAGACAGCCATATGACTTAAGTTAGAAATCTGGAGAACAATAATAGTTGGCTGAAATTAAACATTCACCAAATATACACTGTGTCAGGTTTATCATAATTCCTAATTTGTAATATTGACAAAGTGCTCTCTCTCTGCTGCTGAAGAAGATCTTCTTGTTATGAATCATTAACAGCAGCTATTTAGTACACCTATTCAAGCAGCTAGACAGTTCATTTGCAAGAAAGAATGCAGCCTGCTCATCTCCCTGAGCCGTGCTAGGAAGTTTTTCTCTCCTGAGTGATCCTCCAGATATACAAATCCACAATTCGCCCTTACATGGAGTATTGCTGCCATATATGGTCTGGCGCCCCTTCTGTTTGCCTCGGGGTTCTTGATAGGCTCCAGAAGCGGATATGCAATATGGTTGGCCCTGCCCTGGCGTCTCGCTCTACAGTCACTTTCTCCACAGACGCACCGTCCACCTCCCTCTGTCTGTTCTACAAATACTTTCATGGAAATTGCTCCGAGGAACTGCATTCGCTGGTTCCCAAACTTCATGAGTTCAAGCGCCCTACGAGGCTGGCATCCCGCTGTCACCCCTTCACTGTCGAAACTCCTAAATGTAGCCGTCTCTTCTACTCTAATAGCTTCATGTCTCGCACCTCTCGCCTGTGGAACTCTCTTCCCTTCTCCTGTTTCCCTGAGAGTTATAATCTCCAGCTATTCAAGTGTAATGTCAATCGACATCTCCAGTTGCCTTAATCTATCTACTACCCTCATCCTTTCTTCTATCACTCCTATCTGATCTTCCTATTTTCTGTAACCGCTTGCGTCCTAGTGGCTTCCCGCCTTGCTTGGGGTGAAATGCTTAAAAAAAAAAAAAAAAAAAGTAAGTAACAAGAACAGAACTGGCATTTAAAAGGTATCATCTCAGAATTTACCTGTATCTTGTGAAAAGTAAAATATTTTAACCCTATATACAATGAGTGTAATATCAAGCTGCAAATCCGATGATAATTTTTGAAAGAAAATATATATTATTTTTAAGCAGAAATAATTAAGGCAGTTATATAACTATATGCATGAATGCAATTTATTTCAGAAGATATTTTCAGAGTTGCTCAGAAACCAATGCCTCTAATTCTGTTTGTGGAATGAGTAGCCATTTTCAAATGCAAAATAAATAACAGAACTGTTCAACAAACAAAAATGACAAAGTTTGCAATAAAAAGAAACAGGGCAAAAAATGAAATAATATCAAGCAAACAATATATGCAAAGCAAATTAACAGTGAGAAGGCATTAAGTTGACAAACTAAGAATTGGTGTAGACAGACAAAAGAAAGTTTAAACAAGTGAACGTAGCATTTTGTCTTCTAGACAAGGCAGATCTGGAAGGGCAAATGTTCAGCAGTCATTCCCACCCAGATTGAAATGTTGGATCACAACATCAAAGATGATGGCAGTAGAAGTTGAAACAACTCGCTATTAACTCATAATTATTTATGCCTTGTTACAGGTAACAGTTTGGCAAAATGACCTCTGGCATCAAAGTATATACAAAGTAGATGTGTATCACTGATTTCCTTCATGTTGAACAAATTGCATCCCTTTAAATTAATTGATGCATACCTGATGTTTACAGAGATGAAACAGTGGATTTAAGCACAGTGAAGGAGGGGATAATGTGCTTGAGTAGTGGGAAATGTTAGACGTGGTTTGCCTTCATCAGTACAGATTTTTACAAGTCTGGTATACAGGTTCTTATTTGTAAGTGGCAAAAATGCATAGCCATTGATAATAACTATATAGAAAAATTGTGTCTTAAAGTTGAAAAGCTGCTATCTGGATTTATTTTAGTTTCCATGGAAATAAAAGACATTAATTTTGGAAGATCCCACATATTATCCTTATAATATAAATGTGCATAAAGCAAAAAAAAAAAATGTTTAATGTAGGACAATCTTAACTAAAAAAGGAGATGCTAAATTTTGATCTTAGGATCAAATAATTTCACTGAATATTCCTTATGCAAAAATATCAGGTCTCTTACATGAAAGTGACCAAACTGATTTATTTTGAGGATGTTAGCTATTTTTCCATGTTGTATAATGTTGGTTATTTCTAAATAATCTTTTCAGTTGATCACTATTAACCTAAAGTGGTCGAATTGACTTGAGCTTTGTTCAGCTAAAAAAAATTTTCAAATTAATTTGGTTATCTGTTTGAATTTCTCAGTGTGTCAGTATCATTATTGTTTACTTTTGGATTAGTACACAAAATGCATAATCAAAATTGATTTGACAAGTAATTAATTTTCTCATCACAATTACATTAACTCATGCCCCCCCCCAAAGGAAAGAAATTTAAATTGCTCTTTCTGACATTTTCTCTAAGTAGAACCCAAAGAGGACAATGGGAAAATACTCAACTTTTTGACACAATTGTCTCTTGACTACAATAATTAAATGGATTATTTTACTTTTTTTAATCATTTCACCTCAAGTAAAGCAATAAAGCCACTAAGACACAAGGGGAACTGTGAAAGAATAAGAAAAAAAGTCAAGAAAGGATGATGTAGGTTTAGTAGATGGCTCTCTTATTGGAGATAGAATTACCCCTCTGTATGGGGATATACTTTGTATATTCTTTACCTCAACTAACAAGGTTATATGAAAATTGATGGTGTTCAACTGATGCATTGCAGTCATTTTATTACAATTACACTGTCTATGGTCAACCATTCAAAAGATTTTCAAATAGTGGAGAATTTCTGGGATGAGGACCTATCATTATTTCCATTACATATTATTTACATGTAGGGTATTGTAGTCATCTTTATTGTTATTTACATCATCTTTTTTTGTTTGGCCATTGTGTTCTCCAGCTCTCATCAGATGTATGTCGAAGAAAATTATATAATATTTATTTACAAATTCATATATATATATATATATATATATATATATATATATATATAAAGAAAGAGAGAGAGAGAGAGAAATTATTAGGGGATTTGAATAATCATAATTAAGTAATTCATCAAGTCCAGAATCCTCAACAGAATACAGAAAGAACTAGACGAATATTTTATCTTATTTTTGGACTCATCAGCAGTGCACATCCACTACTGAAAATTGAATACAGATTGTTATAATATGAGAGTAGGCACTATATCGAGTCTGGTTTGTTACCTCTTCATCAACGAGACCCATTGGTCTAGTGGGCATGATGTTTGAATCATATCATAATGATATGGGTTCAATTCTCAGTAGTGGATACGCAGTACTGATGAGTCCCCAAAATAGGACAAAACGGTCGTCTAGTGCTCTCTGCATTCTGTTGACGATTCTAGACCTGATGAACTAATTATATATATATATATATATATATATATATATATGAAAAGATATATAATCCGCTGTCCTTATTGATATTTTTTATTTTTATAAAACAGTGCTCAAATATATTACAGAGTATAAATATTATAAATTAACTGATTTAAAATATGGTTTCTTCGCTACACAGTAATAACCAGGATTCAAAAACTAAAAACTTCAAATTTAATTATGTAATTAAATTAAAAGCATTAGAATTCTGACATCCGTTAAACGCATGGCATCTGGCTTCTTTTTTTTTTTGTACGTATACTTGAAGATTCTTTCTAAAAGAGGTGTTTGGGTTAGAATACGTTTTATTTAACTACAATTTCTATGAACATATTAATTTCTATAATAAAGCTCTGAAAGATAGTGGCTAAAAAAGCCCAAAACTGACTTATATAAAAAAGGAAAATGGAAAGCATTGAAAAAACAGAAGTAGAAAAATAATTTGGTATACACCCCCATACAACCAAATGGTAAAGAACAAATTAGGACAAAAATTCCTTGCATTAATAGTTAAGCACTTTCCTAGAGAAAGTAAACTAAGTATTATTTTCAATAAAAATACACTAAAATTAAGTTACAGCTGTACTGAAAGCTTAGGAAAAATTAAGAAACAATGTTTTATAACAAATATTATGTAACTGTTGAAATCCTCATAACTGTCCTCTACAAATAAATGTCGCACGGAATCATTGGTATACCAATGCAATATCTCATTTGTTGAGAATCCTGAAAACATTAAAATCTATATAGGTTGCACAAGCTATGAGTTCAAAAAGAGGTTCAATCAACATCAAACTTCATTTAGGATAAATAAATGCAGAAATCAGCCATCCCCTTTCGAAATATTTCTGGCACTTAAAAGAAACCAACACCTACAGTAAAATGGAAACTAATAAGGAAAGCTAGTATATGTAGGTCATTAAATGACCCATTTCCATTGTGCATACATGAGAAACTATATATTACTAAGTTTATAAAAAACAAAAATTTACTGCATTAAAGAAATGAAATAGCTATTCTTTGCTGTCATTGTCAAAAATTTTCCTGAAATAATATTTAAAAATAAAATTAAAAAAATGGGAGCTGGTAATATATATATATACTTATATTTGATATGAAAAAAAATAATTTTAAATAATTTCAGTAGTTCTATTACATTTACTTGATTTAAAAAGAAATATAGTCTATTAGTAATTAAGAATAAAAATACTTTAAAATTATAGTTAAATAAAACGTATTCTAACCCAAACACCCCGTTTAGAAAGAACCTTTAAGTATACAAGTACGAACTGCTTTTTCGAATGTAACACAATAATAGTTAATAAAAAAAGAAACACATTACTGCCCTTCTGAATGATTGGATTTCTCTGTATCCTTGGAAACAGGAAATTATGAATTTATATGTGCGTTTAAAACTCAGTAAATTTAAAAATAAGTTATTCCAAAATTTGCTTGAAGATGAAACAGAACTAATGCTTTTAATTTAATTATATAATTAAATTTGAAGTTTTTAGCTTCAGTTTTGAAACAGTTATTACTGTGTAGCGAAGAAACCATATTTTAAATTAGGTTAATTTTTTATATATATATATATATATATATATATATATATATATATATATAGCATAATGAGAAGCCAATAAATCATGAGAAGTTTCCTTCAATTTCTTAGACGCTGTTATTTCGCATTACTTTAAAGGGTATATTTGGTGGTTAAAGTTTGATATAAATCTAAATGTCTAAACAATCTACGATATTTTATTGTATCTTTTTCTTTTATGTGGGTTTCTTCTTCACCCCTTACCCATCTATATCTAGAGATAACATACCTTAAGTTAAGTGTCGTTTGGCCCACACCAAGTGAGCTTAAAGATAAAGAATTGAAATGGTACATCTAACTCACTCATGTCTTCTCTCCCCCCTCACTTCCTCAATTTACATATGCTTAATACGGCCAGTCAAAAATGTGTAAATTTCTTTTCATTTTAACCTTTGGAAGTAAAGTCTGATGATCCGCAGTCCTTTAAAAGGGCTGTGGCGAAATAATTTATTACATGGAACCTTAAAGTGGTCTGTTTTTATTCAAATTTATTTGCTCTGAATTTACATTGAGCTCTTTGGATATAATCCTCCTTGGGTCTACCCATACGGATTACCTAGTTTTGCATTTTGCATAAACTAATATATATATATATATATATATATATATATATATATA